>JAGDQP010006064.1:0-54728 GCA_022664845.1 Lepisma saccharinum
TTTTTTTTTTTTTTTTTTTTTTGTAAATATAAATAATTAATTGGCTCTAGTGGGATTTTGATGTGCCTGCTTGCCTGGTGCTTGTGGCGGTGTCCTAGTGCATGGTTTGATTCACAGACGAATGGCGAAAACTATTAAATAAATAAAACTCTAAGGACGAAAGGGGCCGTAGTGGTCAGAAGTCCAGTCTTGGCGGCCCTGTGGGCCCTTGGCAAATTTACAATACGGATGGATCTGATGCACAAGATGTGCAGTTGTTAGTTTTCATCTTTTAATTTTTCTCTATTTAGTCCAGGAATTTCACCAGAATTTTTAGTTTGGGGGTGGGATGTAAGTGGAGTTTTACACGGTTTCTAAGATTTTTACACTAAAAAATGGGCAGGGGATGCGCTCGAGAATTTAGGGAATGACATCCCTCCACAGGAGGGTCTGGCAGACTGATTCAACCTGCCACATACTACATAGTAATAAAGTTTCTTTTTTTTTTTTTTTAATCTGCGAATTTAAAAGACGGAGCAAATAAATAATTACATTTTTAACAACAATATGTAGATTTTGGAAGACTTCAAATTGAGTACTATCTTATTATATACACAAGCTCTCTCGCTTGTGTAACTTTTGAATTTTTTACATTAATGGAATGTAACTTGTGGAAACTAACCCAAGTTCTTGTGAGGACATCAGTAAACCTCAATGTGAGCACATTTAGTGGCACGGAGCATGTCTAGGTAAAACTCCAATTCTGTTTGTGTATTGGCCATCTCTAAAGAGATCGATGTAATTGTAGCAGGTATCCCGTTCTTCATTGTCTTAATATACGACAAGGAAGATTTATATAGGATGTCTTTGACATGATCCCACAGGAGAAAGTGTAGTGCGGTTTGGTTAGTATAGCGTGGAGGCGTAGATGTAGGTCTGACACGACCTATCCAGCGTGCTGAGAATGTTGTATCAAGACAGTGGCGTCGCTTTACCAATTTTAGGGGAAGGGGAACTTAAGTCCCCAAATCAAACCGGGCCACCAATATAGACCCGGTTTCAGCTCTGTGCTAGAGATACATACCAACGTCCTTAGAAATGAGAAAGCTGGGGAAGGTGCAGGTGACAGAGAAACAGATCCGCAGTCATCGGCGACGAAAGAACGTCCTGTTTGCAAAAGTAGAATAATGCGTCCATTACTGGTGAAAACGAATCATCTGTGTGAAAGTACCCTGCAATGAGTAGGAGAGAACTGTCTTTTTGTGAAGAACCTTCCGCTATCGGCAATGATGGTCACGAATGTGTGCTTGGAGGAGGAATTGTTCAATCATATGTAGAGAGCAATGTGCTATATGGCAGGAGGTGCGGCGGTGTATATGGAAGATTTTCTCTAATTACGCTAAGTGCCTTAGCTGCAGTCAGAAGAAAGGTCGCTCTGCTATACTTCACTTTAAACAACCAGCTCTTGACAGAGGGCTAAAATGGAAGTTAATTACCACCAAAACAATTTTGCAGTGAACTTCATAATTGCTTTCCTCCCACTGAGAATGTGGAGCGCAGTCTCCATATTGTCTAGTGTGTGGTGGTGTAGTGTCAAGTTTGGATGTGGCTCATTTCCTTGCAATGTGTCCCAAGTGCTGGAACAAAAGAACGTACGATACGACCATATTCTTGGTTAAGTAGTTTTTCGCGGTTTCTTGTTGTTGATCTATTGCGTGTGTTAAAGTGCCAAGATCGAGGTTAACGCTCTAGAAAATACAGTATGTATGCCGTCCGTCTGTGCTAGTATGCAAGATTACTACAATGTCAAAATTGTAAAGAAATTTGGTGAGTTGATACGTCTAATATGTAAGGAGTTAATTCTTCTTTTTCTAATAATTGAGTGAGTTCATACGCTTAATATCTAAAGAGTTTTATAAAATATTTTAACTGCGGAACTGAAACTAGTCAGCGGGTCAGTTGGGTTAAGTTTGGACCGGGTCACCCTGTCTATGCTTGGAAGCCGGGCTGACCGAGTAACCCGGATGACAAAACAGAGCTCTTATTTCTTTCTGTATTATACATCGTTGTGTTTACAGTGTTTCTTTCATGGGGTAGCCGGAATCCAAAGTTTATAGCAGTAGTAATAACATATCGTCACTATTTTGCAAGAAGGGGCTAAGTGACATTTTTTTTTTTGACAAAACGGAGATAATTTCACTACTACTGAAAATGGAGGTCCTCATAACCATGCAAAAGCGGGCTAAGTACATTGCAGCCAATACAGATACCGAAGGGAATAAGTGCTTTGGAATTGTATACAGAAATGGATCACATTTTTCCTTCTGTGAAATTAGTAAAATGTCGGTTATCCCCTTTTTGCAAAATAGTGGCGATATTGAAATGGTCTCATATCACCGGAAAGAATAAAAGTACACTCGAAGGTGTGCAAGCACCCTGGGAAAGGTTATTCTGAATATATATTTTTTGTGTGTGTGTGATTAAATAGGATACTAACATCATGACATTTTACTCTTATAAACGGTAATATTGATTACTTCAAGCCATACGAACAAGATCAAGTTACATCGGGTGATTACCGGATCACCGGGTTTATTCGGTCAAGATTCGACCATTGGGTCTCCGGGTCATTTTCAAGGCAGGGTCACTGGGATCAAGTTTTGGATCGGGTCACCGGAAGTGACCCAATTTCAGCTCTGATCCCTTTGTGTTCCATAATCTCATGATACTGTTTTTTTCCTATGAATTCTTGTAATGAGTGTATTTCTATACAATAGTGTTCTGCTGGTATTATTTTAATAATTAGTCGTCTTGAGTTCCAGTAGAAGTTTAATTAATATATTTGTTTTCTGTTTTTTCCAGGAGCTGGGCTCCCAGCCGCTTCCAGTTATTATTACGGAAGACGTGGATAGCTCAAATATGGCTTCGAACCAAGAGAGCACAGGACGACCCAGGGCAGGTAAGCATAAAAAGGTTTCTCTCTTTAGTTTAAAAGTCAGTTTCTGTACAAATCTCGTAAGTATTATAGCGGTAGGTTCTTCTGAACAAGGTTAGAGTTCTCTACTGGTTCTTTTATTACCATTGTTGTGTTCTTAATACATAGTGGTGCATTTATAGTATGGCTGAGTGGTAACGCTTACTGTCCCTTGTAATCATCAAGGGATCCTGGGTTCGATTCTCGGTGGGTCGACAAAGTCTTTCGGAGCCCACGTTAAACTGTAGATCGTGTTCCTAAGACGTCATCTTTATCCAAGGCAATTACAAACTACCATCTGTTTACTTTGCCCAGGAGCCCTTGGATAAGAACCTAGCTTCGGATAGAACACCATCACCATCCATATTTTTAAAAAAAAATCCTGTAACATCAAGTCTTTCCCGGGCTTCCTCCAGAATGTGTGGGCAACTTCGACATTTTAAATGAAAAAAAAAAAAAAAAAAAAAAACAGATTCCACACTGTTATTTCTAACATTTTTTTTCTATAAAATTGAATTATTAAAAGTTATTGCCATTTGAAATTACTACTACTTTGAATTTCATTTAGACGATTATCACAATAGCCTGTTACAACTAATTGAGCTGAGCGAGCGAAGCTGTTTAGGGTCGGCTCTTACGTCACGTTTTATGCCGAAGATCTCCGATGTAGTGAAAACAACACGATGCCAAATTCGGGGTAGTGATCACATTTTAGGAGTAAATGGTTGTAGACTTCAGAAATCGAAGAGAATTATAATAAAATAATTAGAAATCGGAGATCACTATAAATAAAACCATTAGAAATCGAAGACCACTGTAAATATGGTTATTAGAAATTGGTGAACGATCATGTCCTTGAGTTTGTTTTTCATCTCAAGTTGCTTTGCAGCAAGTTCCAAGGCAAACCACACTGTGAAAAATTTACCGAAATATTTTTGGAAATTTAACCAAAGCTGCCTGGAAATTTCCAGTAGCTTGGCTAATAAAACCCAACCATCATTTAGTTTTCAGGAATACTGTAAGCAAAAGGAAAAAAAGAGAAGAAGCCTGAAGCAAGATTTAAACACGGATTGTTCAGGTAGAAGTCCAGCGTCTTACCGACTGGACTAAACTATCAGTCATAAGAAAACAGTACGCTTAAAATTTTCGGACACATTTCTGGAGAAAGTTAGGCAATTATAACTGCCTGGAAATTTCCTGTAAGTTCGCTAATAAAAAGCACCCACCTTGCAAGTTTCAGGAGAAGTAAAAACTAAGCCTCAAGCGAGATTTGAATGTGAGTTCTTTATTTAGAAGTTCAGCGTCTTGGTGACTGGACTAAATTGCCACTGAAGAAATTAGTCCATCAAAATAGTATAGAAGGTTAGCAATACGTTGCCCGAACTCTGAAAACATAGTCACTTCAACGGCTTACGCGGCAGGGGTCGGCAAACCGTCGATCGCGAGCAACTGGTATCTTGCGGGGATATATTTGGTACTTCGCGCAAGGTTAACTTTACTGTCAGGCCAACCAGTTGCATTTATCAAACAACTTTCATTCTATCTTTGGTGGCTCAACACACACTTCCATATTTGAATAGTAGTTCTTGCGTCGTTAACTTTGCGGACCCCCTAGCTTATGCCATGTTCTGAAAACTTTTTATGTTTGTCAAGTGGGGATCGCAATCCCCATTCACTGAGAATATTTCCCATTTCTTTAAAATACGTGATTAAAATGGCGACAGGAAACATTTGATCAGAATTGCATGTTCGATTACAATAAGAAACCGCTTCCTCTTTCTGCAAATGTGCGAAAATCACGGTGTAAATGGGCAAAATGATAACTTCCAACCATGCAAAAGAAATCTCTCGATGTTTTTGACCATATCTTTCAGACACAGCAGGAACAGTGCAAATCTTACATATATCTGAAATTTCCCTAGATATATCTAACAACATTTCAATTTTTTTTACAGTGTATATAGTGTTAGAAATACGTTGCCCGAACAATGGAAACATAAACTAAGTTACTGCTACGACTTACGCCATGTTTTAATCACTTTTCTATTGGTCAATTGGGTCGAAATTCTAATTCATTGAAAATATTTCCTATTTATGTGAAAATAAAAGATCAAGATGGCAGCAGCAAACACATGACCAGCATTAGACATACTGTTACGATAAGAAAGTCTTTTCTGAGCAAATCACACTAGAACTGAAACCTTCTAACAAGATAATTACTAAAAAAAAAAAAAAAAATACTCGGTACTTTCGGAGGATTACTGCCGATAACTGGAAATATTGACATTTCTCGTAAACATTACGGGACATATTAAGGAATTTTTCCAAACCTTTTTCCCCCTTAGTGAACTTTTTAATAAATTAATTTTTCAGGATTTTAAAATTTTAAATAAAAATAGTTCACTCCCGTTATAATTATAATTAAAGTTTTTTTTTTTTTCGTTGCATGAAAATAAGCAAGCTGCAACTAGGGCCTTTTTTTCATCGCCAGAAAGCGGGACCCGATCAGTTCGGCGCCTCCGGTTCGGCGCTACCGTTTCGGCGCCAGAGCTTTACCAAAGAATTACACCAGGGAAACTATTGTATTAACGAGGTATTAAAAATTTGGTCCATAAGATGCGACAGAAGAACGGATCCAGGGGCTGTTTTCATGAAAGAGCTGCAATGAGACGTTTATACTTTAGTAAACACTCGAAAAACATTTTTTTTTCAATGATTTTAATTATGAAGTGCTTTTTTCGGCGGAAAATGAATTTATTTATTTATTTACAACATAAACAGGCTGAGTAGGGACTTAACTAGGGAGGAGCAGAGAAACAGGATTCAGGGGCGCTACTCGTAATTTCGTAATGGCGCAATTTCGCAATTTATTATTTTATATTCAAAGAAAATAAGTTTCATCTTTAGTTACAATACATTCTGCATACCTTTGCAACACTTTTTTATATTAAAAAAAAAAAAAAACAGATAAGAACGTCATCTTAAACGGCAAGGTTCGAGGTCGAAGTTCAAGTCCGACGGCGAAGTCGAGGTTGAACTACCATTTTAACTAATTTATCTATTTATATTACGAATGCAACCTCCATCTCATTAGCACCCTTGTACACGAGAGAAACATTCTGTCTTCTAATGGCCGTTAAGCGTCTTTAGCTCAAACCATGGAAACTTAAATAATGCTTCATAACTTTGTCAGGAGCATACCCAAAAAATGACTTTATTGACGATTTTTTTTTCATCTCCAATATTCACTACTTACCCCATCTTACGCATTTTTTGTTTAGGTTTAGCAAAAGTAAAAGTTCTTACGTTAAAAATGTACAAAAACTTTATATTTAAATTAGAAAGCAATATACAGATGCTTATCAGAATAATGGAAACACCTGTAGTTGGCAACACGTCAGATGTATGGGTTGGCAGTGGTGTCGTGGCGACCGCAGAGCCGGACTGCTGGTGGTGGTGTGTTAGGTCGGTCTCCATACTACGTCAGGCGTCGTGGAACAGGAGTGTGCAGTGGCTGCAGCAGACGGAGGTAGTGTAAAATGGGAGACCTCTCAGAGTTTCAAAGAGGGCAAATTGTTGGTGCGCGGTTATGTGGAGTGAGTGTGACGGCAGTGGCTAGTGTGTTAGGTGTGTCGCCAGGTACAGTGTCGAAGGTGATGACGGCCTACACAACACACGGGAAAACCACATCGGGGAAGCGGAACAGTGGGCGGAAGAAAAGCATCAGTGACAGGGCACGCCGGGTATTAAAGCGCATTGTCACGCGGAACCGTCGTGCCACTGCGGCGCAAGTGACGGAGGAACTCAATCAGCACCTCCCCCAACCTGTTTCGACAATCACAGTCCGCCGCGAATTACATGACATGAACTTACGGGGTCGTGTTGCACGGGCCAAACCTCTCATCAGGGACCAGAACGCTTTAGCACGCCGCAAATGGTGCCGCGACCATGCAACTTGGACCGTTGACGACTGGAAACGTGTGGTATGGTCGGATGAGTCACCATTCACCCTATTCCAAACCACGGGCCGTGTTTATGTGTGGAGAACGCCCAAAGAAGCGTATGATCTGCAGTGTCTCCGCCCAACTGTGAAACATGGCGGCGGCACGGTGATGCTGTGGGCCGCAATATCATGGTTTTCATTGGGTCCTGTGGTCACACTTCGCGGACGCATCACTGCCAACGATTATGTCGCAATTTTAGGAGACCACTTGCATCCTATGGTTTGGATGTTGTTCCCGGACAATGACGCCATATTCCAGGATGATAATGCACCCATTCACACAGCTGGAGTTGTTGCAGCGTGGTTTGAGGAACATCGGGATGAAGTTCAACACCTCCCCTGGCCCGCCCAATCCCCAGATCTCAACATAATTGAACATCTGTGGTCCATCTTGGAAACACGACTCCGGCGACGATTTCCACCTCCATCCTCTCTCACAGAACTGGCCGATGCCCTGCACGAGGAATGGTGTAATATTCCACTTGCTACCATTCACGACCTCTATGCCTCCATCCCACGTCGCATCAAGGCTGTTCTGAAGGCGAAAGGTGGCCCGACACCATATTAATCTGGTAAGTTGCACTTTCGTTCAGGTGTTTTCATTATTCTGATAAGCATCTGTATCTTATTAGCGCCCTTGTACGTAACAGACAAGTTCCATCCACTTAAGTCATTTAGGCATCTTTGGCTCAGACCGTGCAACTAAAATAATGCTTCAAAACTTTGTCAGAAGCAGTTAGGCAGAGTACAAGAAATAATGTTTTAAGTACTTCATTGATCAATTATCGTCAGAGAACAGTAAAAGTAAAAAAGTACATCACTATGTCATAAGGTATGTTAATAATTTCCGTTTTCCTCACTTTGGCGCCGAAACGGTAGCGCCAAAACGTAGCCTGCGCCAAAATGGTGGTGCCGAAACGGCGGCGTCGAAACGTAGCGGACCCCCAGAAAGCAGCATATTAGAAAACAACAGAGTCATCTACCGTTAGTAGTTAAACCAATCTTTACTTATACATGAAGTTGGGCGGACTTCATTTCAAGGGCCAGGGGCAATTTTCAAAAGTTACACACAATAAACAATATTTTAGAGCCTCTAGACCTCTATGCCTGAGGCCTATAAAGGATTTTATTTTTCGATTCTGCAGAAAAAAAATTAAAACTACTTTTATTTGCAATATTATTATGTGAATATAATGTAAAGGTCTTCCCAATTCCCTTGTTCTCATAATGGCTACTAGATGGGAGTGATATCTTTCCGTGGGAATATCTTTCTTGTAACGAAATTGGGTTAGACTAGAATACTTACTTAGCCTAAAGTTTTTTTCTAGTATGATTTTAACAAATTTTACTTAAAAGGAGACAATTTGTTCTGTATGTTAACTTACGGAAGTCTAATTTGCTTAAAAGTATGTAGCACGAATTACAATTTTGTAAATATTATAGAATACTTGAGAAACGTTTGACAATTGCTTCTTATCCACCTTTCGTCTTTTTGTGACGTATTCTTCAGAAATAGACTCTATTCTTTAGACAATAACTGTCATGAAAATGGGCCCTGAAATTTTTTTGTAAAGAGTAAATAAATAAAAGTATTTATTTTAATAATTGACAATACAAAAACTGGACAAATAATAATTCAGTAAATAGATAAACGTTTTATCAAATCCTGGTTTCATAAACATGCCACATAATTTAATAAATGCACATATGTAGAAAATATACACTGTAAAAAATTGGTTTCTTAAAATTAAGATAAAAAAGTTCTTATCTGTGCACGGAGAAACAATTTTTCTTTGAAATGAGATATTAGCATTCCCATTTACTTTACAATGAGAATATGGATATCTCATTTCTAAGAAAAGTGTTTCCCGGTTCACAGATAAGAACTTTTTATCTTAATTTTAAGAAACTTGTTTTTTTTTTTTACAGTGTATCATAGGACACATTGACAAAGTTCTGCTGATTTGCTAGCGTTTTCTCTCCGTATGGTATGTAATTCGAGTGCTTTATATTTTCCTGGCAATTGTTAGGTTTAGAGTTCCCACTGTTCGCAACTTGGACAAAAAATCATTACTTGAAGCATTGAATATCGTCGCAAGATGGCCGATTTCAAGTTCCTCTATAAAATTGGAAATGGACAAATCAGATGTGACCAACTATTATCAAACTTATATTTCAGAGTACCTACGCGGAGTACAAGATGCAAACACTATTTTGCTCTTCCACGCCCAAGGATATCTCTAATAAAGAGATCCTTATTTTATAGATTACCCTCCCAATTCAATGAACTGGACATCACTTCCAGTTACAATGCATATTTGAGGATGGTTACTGAACGACTGAATCTTTAGTTCAAGTTTTATTTAGCTCTTTATCTAGTTTATTATTATTTCTTTTCTTTGTTGTTTTTTGCGCATTGTTGTTTTGTCCAATGTAAAATGGCCTAAACTGTATTTGGATACTTATTAAATATTAGAATGAAAGAAAATTTGCTTTACCCTTCCGCATCACCTTTTTCAACGGAATTATGAACTTTCATAAAATCGCCTGTAAGTTCGACTCTTAATGTCGGAGACTTACGATCCATGCGTCATGTTTTTTTTTTCTAATTCAACAAGCTTTTGAATAACACTATCGAAATAGGACTGTGACGTAAAACAGACAAGCAAATGGCGAATTCCCGGGATATTTCCTTTTAGAAAACCTTCTCTTTTGCTACTTTTCACGGGTCCACCGATTGGAAGTAAACTATTATCATTTGGGAGGTCCTGGGATCGATCCCAGCGGCCGACCATCTTGACAGGTTTTTTCCAGGCTTTCTCCTTAGTCATACCAGGCAAATGCTAGGATGGTACCTGTAAAAGTAGGTCCGACTAGGGTTGCCAACCAGTCGGTATTGTACCGGTTTGGACGGAAATTTTAGTATTTTCTTCTATTGGGCCGGTGACCGGTACCAAGTTTTCACCGGCACTATTGCGACCGGTAATTTTCTGAACATTAGTTAACCGTCTTACGCGTGACTTTCATAGAGATTTTGCGGTTACCTATAAAATAATAATAAAATCTCGGAGTCAACCTTTATTTTCATAATAGAACACCTTCCCTTAATGTTATCGTTTATTCTATTACCGCTTATTAACGAGATACAGTTAATGTACTTTGTCTAGCGTATATACTTTTTTTAAATTTACATCTAGAACAACAGCACGTGATATAAAATAGTGCTTTTATATAACTGTCAGAACTGAAATACTATGCTGGAGAAGGATAGCGCATTAAACATTTCTTAACTTCTTTCGTGAAAACTTATTAATTTCCTTTTCATTATTATTCAGGGGTAGGGATGCATTTATTTCACCGGCAGGGCTAACAATTGTACCAATTTTCTGATTAAAATCTGTGGCCGATTCAGAAGTCTCACCGACCTTACATATGACCGCTATTTTATTTATGAATTATGATAATCTCTGCCAGAGACGATAGTCAGATCTGGAATCAGAGTTTCCAGTTCAGATTTGCCACTCACCCTTTTCCCGGTCTCTTGGGTGTTTTATTTTTGAGTCGTGAGTTCGAATCCGGCGTGGGGCATGAATGTTTGTGGATTTTAAGAAGCATTGCGCTCTTATAATCGTGACGAGCTGAAGTCAGAAGTTACTTAAGTGGTCCATACAAAATAAGGTTCGTCGTAAAGATGGTTGCCCCTAGGCCTGACGTATTCTATAACGCCAAATTTCATTATTGTCAAAAGAAAATGTAGATCTCGGGGTGACCGAGAGGTTAGAGCGCTCGCTTTCTGTGCGCGTGGTCACGGGTTCAAATCCCGCCGGGGTCCATTGAACGCAGTGGTTCGGAGCCAACTTTACCAAAAACTGTAGGTCCCGTCCTTAGAAGCTTACCAGCTCGTTTCGGACGTTAATGACAATTCTCACTTACTCAAAGGAAAATTAATTGTGTTACCTTAATAATCTATTTACATAAAAGATCAAAAGAGTCGAGCGAAATATGTTATGAGCCGCCGTAGCTCAGTGGTAGAGCGTTGGCGTAGCATTCGGGTGGTTGTAGTTTCGATACCAGCGGCCGACCATCCTGAGGTGTCGGCCTCTTCAGCCCCATCAAGCAAATGCCGCGATAGCACCTTCAAGACAAGCCCTGGCCGACACCTTCCCTATTCCGACCTGAGCCTTAGATACCTAAAGATCATAAATAAAATTCAAATGAGTAAAGACGTCATAATTCACTGATCCAAATTCGGTACAATTCGATGTCGCGAAAACATTTTCTTTAACGGCGAAGCGTTAGTTCGAAAATCAGGACGATCTCGGATTTCCGGGATATTTGGTCAGCGAAGCTCCATGAAGTGCGAAATCATAGACCAAAAATTGTGACACAACTTTGGCATATAAATAATAACGTTTATGAGACATAGAACATACTAAAAATAAATCAAAACTAGACACGGACAGTGGGGTATCAAAAGAATTAATCAGTGTACTAGAAAACGTATTGTTTATGTACACCTATATTTTGACGCATATCTTTAGGTAATTGTTCCCAAATCTACAAAGATGTTACTCCCGTATTTTGAATCTAGTAACGATGATTAATTAAAATAAGAATGAATGATTCCAGTTGAGTTCTAAAAATAGTCCACTCCAGGATAAAACGAAAGAAATGTGAAACTTTGTGTAATTTTTGGACTTAGATTATTTTGCCGAAGATAAACTATATACAGGGTGCTTCTGGAAATCCGTAACATTGCCATAACTGAGCTCCTAATCCATAGAAATCTTTGAAACAAAAAATGTTGACACCAAAGTGCATGTGCGGGATCACGTGGTGATACTTCTGAAATCTGGGGTGATTCGGAAATCCCTGTACGCTAGGGCAACTTCAAAATTTTAAATAAAAACAATGGTTGATTTTGCTTTCTTTGAAACAAACGTAAAATTTTGAAAACTTTCAGTTAAAACATTGTTTAATATCTCGTAAACTTTGTCATTTATAAGCCCATAAACCAATTTTTTACTTTTACTACGAATTGTTTAAGAATAGTATGTCTTTAAAAAGTTTTTATTTTATTACTTTTTAAATATGAAAAGTCAGTTACAGATATGCGTCAAAATTTTTGTCCATTACTGTACTTATTGTCCATTGCTTGAATATTACTACCAGCTAAAAATCAGCTGATTACAAGATCCAGTATGCCGGCCGGGTAGCCGTGAGGTCTACGGCGGTAGGCCACCGACTTGAAGGTCTCGGGTTCGAGTCCCGGAGATGGCATGGGTTAGGATTTTAGTGGCTCAAGGGCGAATCCTGACGGACCGAAGGCCAAAGTTACTTGACTGGCCTCTATAAAAAATCAAGTTTATCCAAGTTTTTTTTTTTTTTTTTTTTTTTACGTGCTGAATATTAAATAAAATATTTATTTAAAAAAAGAGGAATATTGAAAATATTTCCACTTGTAATTTGTTTACCCCTCGTATGTCTGTTCTCAATTAAACTCCCATCTTCACGCTTCAAATTAAGATTAAACAAATGCGCACCTTCAAACACGCAGGGACACTTTGTGGTTTTCTTATTTGCAGATACACTTGTGTAACTTTGTATCATTTGTTCATCTGTGGTTAATTTGTATATTTTTTTTCTTTTCCAGGGACGTGGAGTATATCGTCTCACACCCGCCATCTTCACGTGGGTCATGGAAGTTCGGCCTCAAGCAGTAGCAACGATTCTCGCCAACGACGTAAATCTGGTGATGATATTCTCCACTCATCCCCTTCCAGAAAACCAGCACTTTTTGATGCCTTCAGACCGCGATCGAAATCGGACGCGTCGCGAGCCAAAAAGCCTACAATAATTAGCCACATGAAGAATGCCGTACACGTAAGTAACTTTTTTTGTTGTTGTTGTCTCTTTAGTGTATACACAGGGTGTGTAGAAAGTTATGTCCGATTTCGGATGCAAGAAGTTTTCTCAAGAAAAAAAAAAGTTTAACCAGAGGTACAGAACCACGTCACAGTGGTGTGACAATGTGTCGTGGAAGCCACAATCAACTTAACTGGGAATGTTTGTCGGTAATGTTTGAATTGGTAGAATTACGTGCTTGTAATTCTTGTGTAACACTACTAAACATCTGACGGCAAATGTTACCATCAACATAGCAGAACTCTTCTACTATGACTTGATGAAGATGGTCAATATCCCTTGGTTTTCGCGTGTTCACCGCATGTTCCATTACACTCTCCCCCCTCCGAGATAAAAGTCAAGGTATGTGAGGTCCAGGGAGCGGAATGGCCATTCAATGGACACTGAGCCATCCACGTATCTCTATAGTCCATAATGGGGTGGGGTACCGTCGTGTTGAAAGAAACTGTTCGTACTCCACTCGAAGATGAGGAATATCTGGATACTTGTCTGCCGCCGTTACAGTACCATCTAAGAAGTAGGACCCTGATGGTACCATGACCCACGTAGCCACCCGTGGAAGATTTAAATCCTGCTCGATGATGATATGGGTATTTTGTGAGGAAAAATTAACACATTTGTGCACTTTTCATTTAAGTGTCGCCTCGTCCAACCACCATATGCTGTCCAAAAGATTAGGGTCATCGCGAATCCTATCAAAGGAACACTGTAAAGTTCCCCCGTCGATCTGTATCCCTATTATGGAACCCGTGCAACAACCGTAGGATGTAGTCTTCATTAGGCTATCCTCACTGTTAGAAGAAAGGTTCATTTCTGCAGACAGAAGGGTGGGTTGGTGTTTTGCGGACTTGTTTCTATTCCAGGCTAACCATCAGTGTCTTTGTTTTCAACCATTGTTGCTATCTTTGGGCGACCAGATATGGAAGAATCGCATATAAAACGGGTAGCCTGAAGCTTTTCACAATGGCGTTGATGTTCCTGCTCTTTACCTGACGAATGCCGTATTCAGCACGACGACTTGCCTCTGCAGCATTGGACCTACATTGGTAGTATAGCCAAGGATTAGAGAGTATAGGATTGCCTGCTCGCATAAGCGACAATAGTTCGAAGTAAGAGCGATAATTGCATGGTAGTGGCACCTGTTGACTGGTAGGCAGAACTATCTACCGGGCCAGCGACCGTTCATAATGGATTTAGAGCCGGGCTATCTTTGTCTTTGGGAGAAGAAAAAAGGAAATTGTTCTTTCATCTCTGTCAGTATTTCAACTTCAGGAAGCAGTACGAAGTCTGACATTAGTTATGCTTGTTAGTGGATTGCACTGTAGTATATATAGTAAATGCAAATTATCTAAATGTCGCTCCAACAACTTCAAGGAACCACAACCCCAAGGAGCAGCGCTACCATGCTCGTACTTCTGATGCTACTCTGTTGTGGTGTGAGCCTTTCTGTGGGAGCGGACGCGTGCTTTCCGACTAGGAAAGAAGCTCGCCGAAGTTCTTTGTTACCGGCCAGCTACGTTGTGTTCTTGGTCAAGTAAGAAGGATTAGGCTAGTCCTTGGTTGTAGTTCACCTGCCTACCTGAAGATGACACGGCTATAATTCGATAGTACTCCCATCTATAGTTAATACGTTCAACTCCCTTCAGCTGGCGGTCCTATATACTCCCTAGACCTTGGTATAGTCTCACAGCTGCCATGCGTTATTCTTTGCTAATTCGAAACATCATGGTTAGCAGAAATGAAATGTGACCATAAGTGTCACAATCATTCTTCCCACACTCATAAACAACTTTACAAAATAATACGAGTACTAATACCAATCATACTGTTCATTACGCATGTCGTACTGCTCACATGAATATAAAAATCGTATGTAACTTTTTTTACACATACTGTATTAAGACTATGTGAAGTTAACAATAAAATTTGTGATGCTTCAGTTTTTTTAAAAATATTTTTATGGTCTATTTCACGGACATTTTCTCCACTAGGTTTGTGAATGGCTACGGATGAGATCGAAACCGGGAATTTTAATTTCAGTTTTTGAAAACTGGAAAACGTTTTTATATTTGATTTCAAATCCCCGCTTTGGGTCTTTATCATTGACCTCTGTTTCTCTTTTTAAAATTCGAATTTCCATGGAATTTTGGATTCTTTACAATCCCAGCTATTTTTAATACCTTTTGGTTTATTTTAAATGCCTATTGAAACGTGGACTTTTTTGTTTTATTGTTGTTGTTTTTTTTTAAAAAAAAAACGCATTTTGAGGAAGAGCGGGAAAGTGGTTTCGGTAAAAATCAAAATACACATTCCTATAATTTCCTTTTTAACTAGTTTTTTTTTTTTTTTTTTTTTGTTGTTGTTTGGAAGACTACAAGGTTTATTCAGGGTTGACCGAAACTATTTTTTTTTTGCTACGGAGAAAACGGAAAGTAATATTCATCAAACCATGTTTTTTTTTTTAAAACGAGGTAAAGCCAGGAGAGATTGTGCACAATTCAAGAAAAAAAAAATAACTAAAATTCTAATTTTTATGCAAATGTCTCAATAATTACACAATTTATCCTGTAATATCTTATACACAATTACATACTATTAATCTTTGTTATAAGTCATTGTATGCGTAATGATAATGATTTTTCAAACACCTTAATTTGCGCAAACTCTCCTCCTACTACTACTATTGTAGGTAAGATTGCGCACATGGGTGGGAGACACTGCGCATGAGCGTAAGATAACATTCGATGGCATGAGCCAATAGAAACTTCTTGTTATCTCAAACATTATTACAAAAATAATAAGCTAAACCAGCTTAAATACTTCTATTAACTGTTACATTTCGTACTTCTTGGTAGTATTTATACACTTTACTAATACAATCGTGAGTGGACAGAGGAAAAGAACTTTATACTCTTCACTCAGTACATTCCTCCGTAAAGTAATGGGCCAGGACCAAAAATGACACCGAAATCTAGCCCTGATTTATACATAACTTATCCTAGTTGAGTGCGCAATCTCTCCTCTCATTGTATTAAATAAATGTACTGCGCAAGCGCAATCTCTCCTACTCGAAGGCTTGAGCCAACTATTTTAATTACGGAGGAGGAATTGCGCAGCCCATAACTTGGGTGCAAATTTCCAGAATGACCGCAAACTCCGTACGACACTAGTTCTGGCAAAGGTCTAGCTCAGATACTCCTTAATTTATATATATTTTTTATCATTAAAACATTTCGCTTGAAAATATATGCACAACGTTTATGAAAATTAAGGATTTACCTTCTGTCGTAGACGTAAAAAGTAATGATAAGTGACCACCTGCTATCAACACAGTAATTCAACTGACGAGTCTGTCAGTAACGTAATCACTTGTCATTCACTTGTAACGCGTTAGTCCTATTACTTCTCCTCTTTCCAGGTTCCGCACAATCTCTCCTGGTTTACCTTATTCCCTCCCTCTCTTGATGGTCCTTACATCGTTCTCATTCGGTAGGGAGTACCTACCATGATTCTTCTGCCATAGGAAGATGTGGGTTGATTCAGCAGCCGGTGCAAAACACATTTCTGGATTCCTTCGTCTGTATTGAATTTTATTTATCTCCCAGATACGCTTATAATCTCGGAGAATCTTCGAGGATTTCCAGTTTGGGGGAGGGGATGTAAAGCCGAGAGTGGGGGGTTAACAGAGAACTAGAGTTGTGAAGAGTTTCTATCGATTAAAACAACTATTTTAAAAAATTTGAGGATTATTCGATAATTTTGGGGGTGACATGTTCCGTTGGGAGTCTGGCAGAATCCCCTCAACACTATTGACACTGATGTTCAGCTCTGGAGTCGATTTAAATTTAAAACGAAACGATGTTTTATACGATGCGCATGGATATTCTATAAGCAATATATGTTGGCCCTTTGTTACTCGATTGTTCTACGTTTATACTTAGCAAATACTTCTGAGGACCATCCATTTTTATGAATCTGACAAATGGCGGGATGGTACCTACTAGCTAGGTCCTAGCCCACTACCTTACAACATCCGCCCCCCCACCCCTGAGCCTAAGATGCGAAAAGCCCATAAAATGCAATTCAGTTCAGTGAATCTGAGACACTAAAGAGAGTAGTGAAAAATTATTATCCTTAACTATCAGCAATGAAAAACATACTCTGCTTCCTTTTAGCTGTTGAAAGTGATTCGTCCCGTGGTCCAACCGGTAACGTCGCGGACTTCGGATCGTCAGTGAATTGGTACTTGGTACGAAAGTTTCACCTTGCGAATACCGTGAAGTAAGGAGTTGGCCGCTACGTTCCGCATCCTCTCCACTACCTATTCCGGTCTGAATCAAAGGTGACTAAAGACCACACAATAAATAAAAGTGCATTTCAATTATTCAGAGTGACTTATATCCTTTTTTTTTATTCTCACATATTCAGCATTGCTATGTCCAATACCTAAATTTGGTTAAATGTACATTTCATCTAATCTTTGTTTCTTTTTTTCAGCATTCGTTAATGTCTTCATCGCCAACGAGTAACAAAGGTGCAACTGCCGATTCCTCTGGCCATAACCATATAGGCGAATCAGCCAATCAGGCATCGGAGTTGCGACCACGTCCTCGGGCAGGGTCCGAAAGCTCAAAAGGACCCGTGTCCAAAGTTATGGAAATGTTCAGACATCGGTCACACAGCGCAGTCTCTGCAGAGGATAAAAGAAGAGCGGTAAGTACTGAGTTTATTGTTGTTGCTGTTGTTGTTTATGTGTTAAATACTGAAGTGTTTTGTTCCTTGATGTTTCAACGCTCATTGTATCAGACAGCTCAACATATGCACGAATATATATGCAAACACACGTAAGGAGTATGTTGTCTTAAGTGCACCGATAGTTTGGTCAGGATTTTCTGAGTTTGCTAGATCAGTGGTCTCCCAAGTCCCCAGAGCTCAACCTGTTGGAATTGTTTTCTGATTGAGACATTCAGTAAATTGTGTAGCAGGAAAAAAAAGAAGAAACAAAGCATGAATCGTCTAAAATACAGACGTTCCTAACTTGCTATCCATTGGCTACGTGTGATCCGGCAACTGATTTTGGCTACTCGCTAGTCCTTAAGTTGAACAGCTCTAAGAATTTTGAATTCGAATGTATTTTGTGAGGCTTTTAGGCAGCTTTGGCTCATATAAGATGGATGATGATGGGATGAAGAAAGTGGGAGGAAACGGGAGAACCCTCCGAGAGAACACACACCCACGGTGTTTATCCATCACAAAGCCCACATGGCATGAGTAGGGATCGAACAGAAGACCCCATGCACCAGAGGTGAGCGCTACACCATTTAGCCACGCGCTCTAAAAGCTATAAGGATTACGTACTTTTTTCCATTTCAATACAGGAAAAAATAATAATAATTTAAAGTTTCTATTCAGAAGTATGCTTAAAGGCGTGGTTTGCAAACTGAGTGCCCGTGAGGGGGCATAGAATTCGCAGGGAGCCCGTGGGAAAACAGAATGGGAACCAGTGGCTTAAAAAATAAAAGAATACTTGACTCGTAGCGATTGGAAAAATTTTGACACATTTATTATAATTTATTTTGCTTGTGCACTGTTTGACATCTTCATATTTTCAAAATAAAATTACATGCAACGGGAAAAAGCTTGGAACATTCATCGACCATGGACGAAGGGCTGCGGGCTTCCATAGGAATCTTTATTTAAAATTTCGATGCGATACGATTGGACACTCATTTGGTGTAAAGGAAAATATTTAATTTTCAGTTTACATCTTATATAACTCCACATATGGTAATGTGTGGTAACTCTTTACGTGGGTGATTCATCAGGGCGTGTTTTCTTTAACGGTGTAGATCAGCTTGATATCCAGTTTCGATTTATTAACATGGGAACTGTTTTACTCGTTTCATGTCTCCCAGGAGCGTAAATTTTCAACTACTGTTGTCGCCTAGTTTCTCGTCACATTTATTATGACTCATGCTGTTTTATAAAAATTCATTGTCATTTATACAGACAATATAATTTCCCATTCACATGTTGTGTTTCATATAGTTAACTATTCATAATATCTGGTGTAGTAAAAAGTAATCCATTATTTTTGCATGACATTGAAGGCGTGCCATAGTTAGAATGATCCGATGTAGGTCACATATGCGCCGATTTGTTCGATAACGTGTTGCCATTTGGAAGGTAATATCATGATGCCTCTCTCATAGAAGCCCTTGTCCCTATTGGCAAAAAATTGAGACAGTCGATGTTCACAAGCCTCTCTTGACGCGAATTTTGCACCAGCAAACGTGTTCGCCATGGACAGGAACAGATGGTAATCACTCGGTGCCAGGTCCGGACTATAAGGTGGATGCATAAGAACCTCCCAACCAAGCTCCCGGAGCTTCTGGCGAGTCACTATCGATGTGTGTTGCCTGGCGTTGTCCTGGTGGAACACAATGCCTCTCCTATTGGCCAAAGCTGGGCGCTTCTGGGCGATTGCTGCCTTCAGACGGTCCAATTGTTGACAGTATAGTTCCGAGTTAAGGGTTTGGCCGTAGGGGAGCAGCTCATAGTAGATAATTCATTGCCAATCCCACCAAACACACAGCAAAACCTTCCTGGCCGTCAATCCTGGCTTGGGCACCGTTTGCGCCAGCGCACCGCGCTTCGACCACGTCCGTTTTCGCGTGACGTTGTTGTAAGTGATCCACTTTTCATCACCAGTCACCAACCGCTTCAGAAATGGGTTGCTTTTGTTGCGATTCAGCAGCGATTCGCAGATGGAAATTCTGTCCATGAGTTTTTTTTTTGCGTTAACTCGTGTGGCACCCATACATCAAGCTTCATTGTGTATCCAGCCTTATATGCAAATGGTTCCACACGGTTTTTTGTGCAATGTTTAGCTCTTGGGCAATCGAAACAGTGCTTACATGACGGTCGGACGCGACAATGTCCATGATTTTATCGACATTTTCGACACTTGGCCTTCCAGTGCGTGGCACATCTTTGACGTCAAAATTACCGGCACGGAATCGACGAAACCAAAATTGGCTGTTACAGTATCAGGTCCATAAACACTATTCACATTTGCAGCCGCCTGGCTTGCGTTTTCGCCTTTATCGAAGACAAACTGTAAAATATAGCGTATTTTCTCTTTGCTAGTGTCCATTTTGACGCACGCTCACACAACACTGAGTCAACTCATCACAACTATCTGAACAGTGTTTGTAGTGCGCAATCTCATCGTTTGAACGCCATCTCGTTGAACCCGATCGGACTTATACAACGCGAGATACAGATCACTGGAGCCATCTATTGGCAAAATAATGGATTACTTTTTACTACACCAGATATATTACACTCAGATATTTGAAAAAAACAAAAAAACATCACATTTGAAAAACAAGAAGCATCAAAACAACCACAAAGACAAATTTCGTGAAAGCAGAACTTGAATATTCCATTTCTGAGAAGCATAAAATAAGTAAAACAATTCCCATATAAATCAGTCGAAGGCAGAGCTGATCAACACCGTTAACACAAATCTGGCTGTTTAACTAACATAATTTCTAGCTTTTCTTTTTTATGGAAATGAACATGCTCGGGCTTCAAATCCTCAGAGAATGTTCCATTGGCAATATAAAATTTTGGCCTTTTACTAAATTGTGAGATGGCAATTGGCAACATTACTTACTACGTATGTAGCTGTAGAAAATTACTTTTTTTTTTTTAACGAATGAATATGACGAAAAAGTTTTCTTTCAATGTTGAAAGAAGTCATCAGGTTATCTCGTTTTGTGATCTGCCGACTTGAGTTGACCTTTTGTGTGAGTTTGTCGCCTGTCTTTCACGAAACTTTTTTTTTTTTAACTAAACGTCAGTGTCTGTCATTTGTAAGAGTTCGTAAGAGTACAAGGTTTCTATTTCTCTTCTTCCTAGAACATTTTCAATGTGTTGACTTTATGAAATATACAAGATACCAGTGAAAGAACTCGAGAGGATTTCACGCAGACGAAAACATGGCTTCACTTTCTTCTATCATACTAAGAAAGATATCCATCAAATGTGTGTGTCAGCTACAGAAGAAAACGATTTAGTTTTTTCAAAGAACCAGATTTTCGATTTGAGTCATCCTACGTTGCTAACATTTATGCATTGTTGGTGACGTTGTTAACAATGCAGATTGTGAGTTTGAAAATTGGGTCAGTTAATGTCTAAGTACACCGTTAGGCATTGCCACTGTTGGTTCTCTTCCACGTTCCCAGTCCTCGTAGTCTAGAGGATAACGTCGCGAACTTCTAATCGGCAATGAGAAGACAAATTTGTTCGAACTCTACGGCCGACCATCCTGACTGAAGTTTTCCAGTGTTTCCCATCACTTTCTCCAGGCCAATGCCGGGATGATACCTTAAGAAATGGCCTGATCCCTATCCTCTACCTAACTTATCCCTGCCTGCGCCAAAGATGCCAAACGGCCTTAAATTAAGAAAAAAATAATTCCACGTGTTTATATGAAAATTTTGCATGAAAAATGTAGTTTCATTTTGAACATTCCTTGTATTAAAACGTATTAAATCGGGGTGTGCTGCAATCATTAGTTAGTGAAAATACCCCATAATTATCTTTTATCAAATAAGTTTTGTCAAATAATGTGTTTGTCTTGTGGAGAAAGCAGTGTACGTGGCGACCCTAGCTACTTTTTTTTGTTATTTTGGCTTAACTCCTTTCAACCAACCTGTAGTTGGCAACTCTGGAAAGTAGAAAGTGTAGTGTTATTTAGGAGGACATAGTGCTGCAGTGCTTTTCTCCTTGCGTCGCCACTGTTCTAAATAAAATAAATCGTGTATCATAACGTGTGTTTGCTAGGTATGTATGTCCGAGTGACCGATGATGCAACTCACGTCAGAGGATTTGCATTAAGGATCGGGAGGAGACATTGAAGTGGATGACTGACAACTGTTGTATCGTTTTAATCCCACGTACACGTAATCGTGATGGAAAGATAAAGAACGTGTGACTGACGTCATAGTTAGAAGTGGTTCCTTTTTTTTTTCGTACTCTTCAAAATATTTCTTATTCTTTCACCGTTGCTACACCTTCTTGGTTGAATTTATTTACAGCCTTTAGGCATCTCAGGATCAGGCCTGGATGGGGTAGGGGGAGAGGATATTGGAAGGTCCTAGTTTGTAGGTACCATGCCGGAATTTGCCTGGTGTGACTGAGGAAAAAACATGGGAAAAGCTCAGTGAGGATGGGCAGCCGATGGAATCGTACCCATGACCTTCCGATTACTAAGCCAACGCTCTACCAATGATCTACGGCGGTTGCTACCTGCTTGATCTTTGCTCGGATTCAACACTTTTCCAAAACTCTTTCTCAAACTCCTGCGGTTGTATAAAATTTAATTGAAATGAATCTACCCAGTACTTGTTAATTTATAGCTCAACATTTGCTGTGTGCCGCAAATCGTGGTGTGTTTCGGTTAGTGTTCCAAATTTTCGATGCGCCCTCATAAATAGTAATTTAATTTTCCGAACACATACAGTACCAATAGCAATTTCATGAATTTCACTAACATGCCAATGCTAAAATATCGAAACAACTCAACTCAGCATTTGTGCCCCCCCCCCCCCCCCTATGTCGACGTACTAATAGATTTAACCTAGAGGGCGAGTGTTTTTGAAGTAGTTAATTAGTACGTAGTAAGAATCAGTTCATATTTAGCGTTTGTTTTATAATAAAAATAGCATATTTAGTGAAATATTCTGCTACAGTTTTCAAATTTTTAATAATAAAAATCTGCTTCTGCTTTGTTATAACCGAAGAAATAAACAACTCACAAAGTGAAATTATGTAAAGTAAAATAAAAATAAAATCATATTTCTTGAAATTTTTGCGCTATACAGGAAAGTGGAGGATTGGCGCCCACTTAAGGGAAAATTTTAATATCTCCATACTTTTTTTTTTATCTTTTTGTAATAAATTAAACATAGATTTGTAGGGCATAGTCTAGTTAAGAAATACCACGAAGATCTTCTGTTGGAAACAATGTACATAAATCAGTACACGTTCTTGAATCGTACCATCTGTGTTCGGGTAATGGCACCCATGTTCGGGTAATCCCGCCAATGTTGGTGAATTACATTCGAATTACGATTCTTGCACATGATACATAAAGAGGTAGTATCTTAAAAGTATAACTCATTATTTAGGCCAAGTACAGGAATTAGAGGCAGTGTTGTGTGTACAACAATGTGGTAATTGTACTTTTAATGCTGAAACTTCAAGCAGCTTCCATGTTGCGTAATTATTGGATATTAAATATTCACTAAAGTGTAAAAAACTTGTTTTTTGACTCAATATAACGACTATTGAGATTATCGAAAGTAAACAAAAAGAAAAGAGTATGTTTGTGTACATTGTCGACTGCCTTAGGGAAATGCCGCACACAGTGCTGACAAATTACAGTTCTCACCTCGTACTTTTCACAGAAAATAGCTATTACTAATAATTACTTTGACTAAAAGAACATATTAGAATTATAACGCAGTAGCTGAAAATACTTTCCTCCACATAAAAGACCGGAAAGAGCGCGAACGTCTTGTCTTTCCCTTTTCCCTGTTGAATGCCCATTCACAGCTCTAGGATAGGACACTATAAGAGTTGATTCCACATTCGTACTTTCCGGGTAATTTGATGGGCTTCATTACCCAACTGGGCGCGATTCCCCCACTTTTCTGTACTATTTTACTCGTTTCGATACACTAGCGCCCGAAATGGTTGGCGCCCCCAAACTGTTCGGAGGTACAGTTCGAACACCCCTCGAGCCGGCCCTGGGAATAGGTATGGAAAGGGTAGCGTCCAAAGCCTCAATCTAGGTCACCCATTTTCAATTAAACCTTTCAAAGAGCCGGTTGGATTAATTTTACAGTTTCATGAAGTTTGCGGGGACAAGAGTTACGACCATTGGCATTAAAAAAGAGAGCGAGAGGAAACATACGTCGACATTTTTCGAAGCGACGACATTATTTACCAAGCGCGCTTTTGATTACAAAGGCTCAAACCGCACAACCTTATCCTCGCATTAATATTCCTGGTGTAAGAACAGAGACCCAGCAATACTTTTTTTTTCTTGTTAGACTTTATGCTTGGATTTCGCATATAATAATAATAAACAATCTGGTCTGCCTTTCCAATCTATATCCGTAATATTTGTGATCAATGTTTTCACAGCGTATCAAGAGAAAAATCTAATCTGACTTTTGTAACCTATTTTAGTCAATTTTAGCATTTTTCGAAACCAGAAAAAAAAAGTAATACTCTTTTACAAAAATAAACTATACGGATATCGAACCCGTGAACCACTGATACGTCAATCCAATGCTTTCTTCACAAGACCAGAAAGGCAATTGCTGGACGACAATATATGAGCGAAAGTTATACCTGGTTTAACAAACGCATATATCATTGTAGGGAGTTTTACTTCTATGATGCGGTCTACACATCGCGTCTTGTGGCTTCGACACAAACTACTCATATCTTCCTCACTAAAGTGGAAATTTTTTAAGATAATAAAAAATGAGGGTTTATTCAATATCTTATTATTTTTATTGACTTTCTTATTTGTGATTTGTTTTGATGGCGGACCAATAGAATATCCATGGTGGACGAGTGACCGCGGACTCCTATTGAGAAATCCTGATCTAGGTACTACCACAGAGAAATACGTATACAGATGTTTCAAACAGCTGTGATACCTACGATGGCTTGTTTAAGAGTTCAGTGTTAGCACCAGTAGAGACCACTACCATCTCCTGAACTGTAAGTGCTGCCACGTAGTGTAAACTCTGGTAATTTCTTGAAAAGAGCAAATAGAGGTCGGTGAGCTTTCATTATTGCCACCTAAGCTATATATGCATTTCTCTGTTATACTACACAGCATTTAAGGTTGAATCCAAGGAGGTTTTCCCGCCTTTTTCGTTTTTCGGCAATAATTCAAATTTGAGTACAGTTAAACAGAAAATAACTTCCACATACTATAGTTTGTTGCATACTTGAATAGTGAATACCATTAATTTGAAATAAAAGTTAATAGAAAATTCAAAACTATGTCAACACGCTTTTGGGACATGGAACTGTCCGAAAAGTCTATTGACATAGATTTGAAGTTTCTGTTAAGATTTCTTTAAAGATAATGGTATTCATTAATGACGTAAGAAGCAAACTATAGTTTGTGAAAGATCTTTTCTGTTTAATTGCACTAAAATTTGAATAATTGACGAAAAATGAAAAAGGCGGGAAAACCTACTTGGATTCAGCCTTAACGGTCGAAACTGTCAACGTACACTGTCGAGCACGAGCAGTGCGCGCCAAAATCAGAAAATTTTGAAGTCCAAATCCGTCTACCGCATGGAATATTTAAACTTGAGAAGCCATCTATCAGCGATGCGACGAAGTAGAAGAGAAAACTGTGTTTCATCACATATAAGTAAAGAAAAACGAACTTGAATTTCTAACCTAAGCTAACCCTTGATTGCAAATATATTAACAATAGATTTGAGCATGAGAAGTGAGTGGTTTTTTAAAGAAGAAGAAACTTCGCGAGGGTGTTGCGCAATATATTATTCCAGTCCCTAGATACTCCAATTTTTTTAGGATATTGTCTAGTTCGGAATATAATAGAGGTCGCCATCTTGGACGCGTCATTACTGCACGTACGCATAACACGTCCACGGTAAATTCAACGGCCAATCCACCGTCTGCAAGGCCGTAGCGTGGTGTAGTAAGAAGTTAGCTTACTGACTCGGGTTCGAATCCCGGCGGGGGCAAGATTTTATTCTTCTTTTTTTTCTTTCAAAATATATTTTTATATGTTCATATTTATTATTGATAATTCATTTCTTGTATTTTTCGTAGATTATCTTAAATTAGTGATCGTAAATTAGTGACCATGCGTTCGTGGAGGTTAGGTTCGCTCATATTTCTTTACATTTTCCGTTCTCATATTCCGAACTCGATGCTGACGTCATTTTTTTTAGGCCCATTCGTGAAAGCACAAAATTCTGTACGACGCGACGTATGCGAGACCTGGAAGAATGAGGAGATTTCAAGTTTTCTTTCTTGTACTGCATAAAACTATTTTATTTTTAACGCAATTTTCCGTTAGAAAATTTATCGGCGGTGATCGACGATCATTTCCGTAAGAAAAGGATAAGGAAGCTACTAACGAGATCCTTTGTTGAGGCACCATCCCAGAATTTATCGGGTGAAGCGATAAAAATCCTGACAATGCATATTTAGGATGGCTGGCGACAGGGCTCAAATTCGCGTGCCTCCCTAGTGCAGATTCGAAGTTCAGAATATTAAATCACGAGGACTGGGGAAAACGTTGAACGACCAAAATCTTACATCTGACATGAGAATTAGAAGGCACAGCAAAGACAAAGATGGTGAACTGTTATTAACATGAAGATTATCCTAGAGTGAGTCACGGTTCAAGGACCATTTTATGTCTATGTCTATTGCTCTGTCAAACACAAGTGTTCAACGAAACGAAAGTTTATTGCATTCCAGAACAGATCTGTCTCGCGTACATGAATCATATACATAATGTTCCTATATCATTATCTTTAAAAATAGAGATGGAAAAATTGATTCGGAGCAGCCAAGATTCGGATTTCGAATCCTCGTTCTGGTTTCCAATATCAACATCTCAGATCCAGATACTGGTTTCGAATATCCAGATGTCGGATGCTGCTGCTGGTTTCCGATATTCAGATTTCTCGAATTCTGGTCTGTGCAGTAGTACGTATATAAGTTTCGTTGAAAGTTATAAATTGGTTGATGTATGGAAATACCCACATTTATACAAGAATAATTCACTGAGCCTCCTGCGTAGCCTAGTCGGTAGCGCGCTTGACTTCAGCGCAAGCGGTTCAGGGTTCGATTCCCGGTGGGAGCTCAAAATTTGACCTATAATCGTGAGGACAATTGGGGAGCTGCTGTGAATAAAAGACAGTGGCGATCACAGTGGAGAGAGCGGCTCTCCTCTCCCAACACGTCTGGTCAGCGTGGGAGCAGTACACCAACTCCTCTCTCCGTAAGAGGCCTCATCCAGTAGTGGATTTAATATGGCTGTGAATTATTATTATGTTGGTGCACTCTTTGCTTTAAATGGGATGTTTGTCATCACGTGGGGATACAAAATATGCAGTGAAGTAATGTGCCAACCATTTTTAGAAAGTGTCTTCTGTACAAGAGTGGCAACACTGACAATCCTAAGACGTGAAATTTTGCCTCTCTGTATGCACCATAGTGATACAATCCTAGTTCAGTTAACAACATTTTCCTTTGATGCCTCGTTTCTGATTTATCGTGAATTATTAATGCCAGGGGTTACATTGCATGCAGTGTTGCTATTAACAGAGCTGAGGAACGCGCCACAGCAGCAGCAGAAACAGAAAGTCGCTAGAACGCGCTAAATAAAACTTTAAAATCGCTTTAAAAGGCGCTAAACAAATAGAGGGGGTAAAAATGCTTCGTTTAGGCGCTATACTCTGCCAAAAGCGTGGGAAAATGAAATATATTGCTTTTCACTTCAGTAGCATTGAGAGTAGAACTTACGCGGCATGTTATTCTCAAAGTCTTCGAACTTACTCTATTCCAAAATACATGTTTCAAAACTGAGCAGTGGATGAACAAGGAATTCACTAAAGGAAATAGGAGACTCTCAGAAATTTTCTGAAGCTAAGGTGATCACCGCAAGCTATTATGGAAAGGTGTTAAATTTGGCGCTAGGCGCTAAAGGGGGAAAAGCATTAAAAGATTATTAGAAGCACTAGTTCTAGCGACAAAAGCGTTAATTGGAATCACTGATTGCATGTTCCAAGTTCGAAACCTTGTATCTGAGAAACGTAGGCGAATAGTACCAGGTCCGTAGCCAAGGTGGGGGTAGGGGGCTTAGCCCTCCTAAATTTTCCCTAGCCACCTGCCTGTACTTGCATACATGTACGAAAATTAATAGCCAAACATATACTTGATAAAAATTTAATAATTTTCTATTGTGTATGCTCTTAAATGTATATTATTAGTACAGCTTTGTACTTTTATACAGCATATCGTATTCCATTATTATCGAATCGAATGTAACTCTTATGAATAAAAAATCAGCATTAGACGTACTTTCGCATAGCAAATTCAGAAAAGGTGCCCTTGACGATCAGCTTTGAAAGTTACAAATTCATTTTGCAAGTTTCGTATGCGATTAATATTACAAAATAATATTCAAACGTGAAATAACGTCTTGTGAGAATAAAAGGGCATTGTTAGACGTATCAGGTGTGGTAAAATGCCAATTTTTATAAAATTAGATAAGAAGTGAGATATGTTTGCCAGTGCCATCTGAAGTTAGGTTCATTTAAAAGTGACTATGTTCTCCGTATACTAGTGTCCCGTTTATTAATGAAAATTTATTCAAGAGATGGCGTTGACTTGGCGAGTGTTTTAGATTCGCTGTGATATGTATGCTGCTTTTTTTGTGGTGATAAACGTGAAAACCGGATAAAGTCAAATGGTACGAAGGTGTTAAGATCATAGACATTTTAACGCTAACGCATATCGAAGCTAGTGAAAAAAAAAAAAGATCATTTGCGGGGAGTGTTATTTCATTACTTCATTTTGAAGAAAAGTGTTGCTGAAATTTATCGTATACAGCAGAAAGCTTATGGTGAACATGCTCCATCTCAAGATACGTGTGAACGCTAGTTTAAACGCTTTGAAAGTGGTGACGGCGATGTTAAAGTCAAGGGAAGGAAGCCCAGGTGAACCGAAAAAGTTTGAAGATCAACAATTGCAAGCGTTATTGGAGGAAAATGCGTGTCAAGCTCAAAAGCAACTTGCAGAACGATTAAACATTGCTCAGCAAACAATTTACGATCGTTTAAAGCAATGAAAGAAAAAATAAGGAAGAAAAATAGACCACATCCCCACATGAACTGACCGGAAAAGAAATGGAAAAAAGTCATAAGTGAACTCCTGCTTCAAAAGCACCAAGGAAAGTCCTCTCTGCAGAGTGCCGGCTCGAGGGGTGTTCGAACTGTTCTCCCGAACAGGGCGCCAATCATTTCGAGCACCAGTGTATCAGAATGTAATATATACAATTCTTTAACAATTTCTTAATAGAAATACGTTTTTTTCATTTTTACAAAACCATCCTACATGTTACAGTTTGTTTGTCCGTTGAAGAATATGTTTATTTTTTAATGAAAGAAAATTTTAGTATGTAGTCATATTACGTTTACATTTTTAAAAGCCTCCTGAATGGGATGTTGACGTACAAACACAAATCACATAAAACACTCATATTAGGTAAATACACACATATTAACAACAATATAAATTGCATTGATAACATATTATTACAGTTAAAAGGAAACAATTCTAAAAATAATCAATCGCAATGCAAAACATGAAACTTGTGGAGATCTTAAGAATAATAGTATCATTGATGGGTAATTACAAAAAAGAACATACCAAACAACAAAGGACCAAATAAACAAAAGAGTAATTATACAAAGAGCTAAGACAAAGATAAGAGTAAGCGAAGCAACGAGAGAAGACGGAAATTTAATAATTGTGGATAAGATGTTGTGTACAAATTGGTTATGATCATTTTTCCTCAGAGCCTATTTTACTTTTTGCAGTAGTATGCGTTTTAAAGCATGCTGAAATTGCATATAAGTTTTTATTCTAATTTCTTTAGGGAGAGTGTTCCAAATTAATGTAGCTCTGTAGCCGATACTGCGAAGACCATAGTTAAGGCGGGGGCGAGGAAGTACTATTTTTTATCTGTTGTTGCCCTTGTCGATATCTCATTGAAGGTGGGTGAAAAACGTCCACTGATAGTAGATATGTATTTCCAGATACTAAGTTATGCATTAGACAGGCTATTTTATGTTTATATAGATCTTGAACCGTTAACAGCTTTAGTTCCTTAAATAACGGTGTTGTATGTGCTAGGTAGTGTGCATTCTTTATTAATCTAACGGCTTTCTTTTGTAAGATGTTAAGACGTTTCTTATTATACTCACTGAGATTCGCATACCAAGAAGATTCGACACAGTACGACAAGTATGGGTGTATGAATGCATAGTAATATATTCTTCTTATATTTTCTGGAAACATCTTGGAAAGTTTGCGAAGTATTCCAACGTGACATGATATCTTTTTGCATATATCTGAACAGTGTTTGTCCCATGAAGAGAATTCGTCAAACCACACACCGAGATATTTTATGTTGTTCACAACACTTATCTTATCGTTACCGATTTTAATGGGATATTTCACGATAATTTCCTTTCTTCTGCCTATTTCTGAAAAAGATGCACTTTGTTTTGTCGGTGTTTAATGTCAATTTATTGTATTGAAACCAGCTGGAGAGATTTTCTAAATCCTTGTTAGTGGCATTTTGTACGATTTTTAATGTTGAACCCTTATTAAAAATTACTGTGTCATCTGCAAATAGTAATGACTTACTTTGTTTTAGGCATGATGGTAGTTCGTTTATATATAGAAGAAACAATAATGGCCCTAAAATAGAACCTTGTGGAATTCCGCAATTCACTGATGATAAGCAAGACTCTACATTATGTACATATGTATATTGTTTTCGGTCTTGGAGATAGCTTGTTAGTAGTTTATGAGTTACGCCTCGTAAACCATAACCGTGTAGCTTTTGTAGGAGTATGCTATGGTTTACCGTATCAAATGCCTTCCTCAAGTCAATGAAGACCCCAATCATATAATTACTTTCGTCAAGCGTTCCGGATATAAAATTTGCCAAACTATTTACAACCAGATGTGTAGATTTATTTTTCTGGAACCCTTCGATTCTCCAATGAAGACTATTAAGAAGTAGGTTGAGTCAAATCACCTGTTGGTTTGCCAACCGACACTGTAGGTTAGTATCGAAATCGACATTGGTCTGGTTGTCTCGATTTAAATAGAGAAATAGATAGATTATTCCAAACTTTAGCTATCCTAAATTTCTTGAAATAATAATGCCATTCTTGTAGATCAGTACTGAATAATAGTGTGATAATTTTGCGTAATATATTGGCTTCATCAGAATAAACAATTGATCCCTCAACTATCAGAATCGGCGACCCTTCAAGAGATTTTCATTGGTGACGGGTATGGGTTAAATCAGGTCTAATATATCTAGCAGTTTCACATTACCGTGTCTCTGTTATTTCTCCATAATCATGCCTTTATCCGTGAAAGTTACGTATGATATTTGCGGCAAGGTAATGAATGCAATATATATACAGGGTGATGTAAAACAACACCGACGCACTATGGTACCAAATACCGAAAACGTGGCGAAAAGTCCCCAAAACAAAGTTGTAAGTAGGGAAGGTTTAAGTCCCTCAATAGTTAGGTTGGTACCTGCCGCCTTCAAAATGAGCGTTTACAACGGTCAGTATAAGCTGCTGACTACTTTAAGCTGCTGTAACCTCTCGTGAATGGCGAGTCGCATATCGCCACATTGAAGCGCTATCGGTATTTTATATTCGACCGCGCAGAATATTTATTACTCTTTACTAGTTTGGCATACATTCAAATGGAAAAAACTGTTGAAAGTAAGTATATTAATTGTTATTGTATAACTTAAACAATTAAAATAGGCTTGTAAATTGTCGATTTTCAAATGTCGTGATGCAAAAGTCGAAAGTCCCACGATGTCCCACGATCAAATAACTTGTTCTTATGACCAAAATCATTGTTTAACATAGTACTACAAAGCCTGAAGCCCGTTCATGCCCGTTTTGTATTGTTCATTTTTTATGCAATAACGTTTCCTTTTTGGAGCCATTAAATATTTCCCTGGTTTTAGTTCTTCAAATAATTGTTTGTATTGTTAGTTTTGTTGATTTCTTACATCTGCCTCATAATTTTCCAACAAATAACATTAAATAAAGAATCTGTGACCTCAACAATATTATAGATGCCGATTTCCATTGATATATTAATATTTTCTATATTTAAGTCCTCCATATTGGATCCGCCATTTGGTTTTTGAAAAAATAATGGCAAATTTGAATTCAGCGATCCCAAACCCATTATTATATGTAAGTTTTCAAACAAAACCGATTTGCATTTATTGAACACATTTTTCAATTTCATATCCGCCATTTTGTTTTTTAACAAAACTAATGTCAAATTTGAATTCAGCGACATCAAAAACACTATTGTAGTGAAGTTTCTGAAAAATAAATCATGTTTTCGACTTTTCGCCACGTTTTTGGCACTTGGCACCACTGTGCGACGTACCTACTTCACGAAATTCCTGATATAAAAATAAGAGAGAAAGTATAGACCATGGAGGGTGCTCAAATGCTTCATTTCGTCGCTATAGGGTTCCGAAAGTGTGGGAAAATGAACCCTAAAGCTTGATAGTTCCAATATCATTAAGAGTAGAACTGAAGCGGCATGATACCCCTCAAAGACTTGAGACATGGTCTATCCAAACTACATATTCGAAAATTATGCAATGGATGCACAAGAAATGGCCCAAAGGAAGTAGGGGATTCCCAGTCATTCTCTGAAGTAAATGTGGATAGAAATGAGCGCGAATAAGACGTCTTTCTGTACGAGTGCAGATGCTAAACGTAATCACTGGCATCTAACTGGGCAATGAGAGACTCGTTTACTGATAAAAGTACAGCAAATTCGCTGAAGTCTATGTAATTTACCGCTGTTTATTATGCAACCACACGTTTTAAAAATTATAATCGTTCCGCAAAAGAATATGTTTGATGTATCGAAATTTTGCAAAGCGACGTAAGCCGGGTGACAATACAATACTCCATCGTTACTTTGACTGGTTCCAGAACACTTTAGGATTTGGATGACATGATCAGCATGAGAAAATCTTTCCAAAGACCGAAATAAACTCGAAAAAAAAAAACTTTTTATAAAGACATACTTTTCTTAAACAATTCGTACTAAAAAGTAAAAAAAGTAATTTTCTTTATATGCATGACTAAAAAGAAACGCATATAGTAGGGTAAAATTTTTCACAAACAAGGCTTCAAAAAGCAATCCGTAGGCTTTTCTTTGCTACAAGCGGCAACTATTGTTTTTTTCTATTTCTTATAACCTATGTAAGTAGAAAACCATGTTTGCCACCCGTAAATTTCATGGAGTCACCAAAAGTTCAAGATGGCGGACAATAAATATGGCGGCCCGAAAACAAAAACAAATTTAATTTTCATGTGGTATCAAGTTTGGTATCGATTTCTATGTTTTCGTGGTCGTAGAATTTAAAAATGATATCAGAAATAGCGCCACATGCGCACAGAAAGACATAGAGAAATGTGTCAAACAATAAAATTACCGTAAACTTTAGGAAAAGTCAAGTAAAATGATATATTGTCATTTAAGATTACTGGAGTTCTGTTTGTGGAAAAGTTCAATTTTTTTATATAGATTTCTATTAAAAAGAATCGTTTTCCCATAATTTAAACTTTCTAACTGTTTTTAATATATATATATATATATTAAATTTCAGGTTCTGCTTTTTCTTGTGATTGTAATTAGATTGGAACTATTATAAAACCTACATAATGGAGCCTGTGGTAACAATTTCTAATCCTACCAAGAAACCTCGTTTTGAAGAAGATATTGCTGTATTGTGCCTCATATGTGACAGTAGTGACAACAAAAATGAGTTAATGAAAGCGACGTTATCTGGTGTAAATAAAGTGAAGGAATGTTTCGAGTAAAGAAAAACGTTATCATCTGTTGACACTGAATTGAAAGACTGTATTGTACATCTAGAAAGACGCATTGTTAGACTGACTGCCTTCATATGAGAACACATTTTGGCATAAAAACATAAAAAAATGCGTCAGTCAGTTCACACACCAAGGCCAAATTGATCGGTTGTTGAAGAAACAAGATAAGATGAACACAAGAAAGGCGGAAGTAGAGAGTCAAGATGATAGGCTTCCAACTACAGGTGAAGAGATTTTTCAGCCTGCGAAAGCTTCTATGCGATCCCTTAAGTTAACTGGCAACTTTGTATTTTCTGTCAGAAAAGAGAAGATAACAAAATACTATCTCAAGTTTTAACATTTGAATGTGCTTCTACTATTCGCAGACTTGCAGAATCCAATGAACCACTTCGATGTCGAATAGGCGCAGTGATAGCAGTGGAGGCACACTATCATCCAAGCTGTCGAAGGAATGAAGAGAGGGAAATTAAATTAATAAATACTATGAGAACCACTGGCACCTCACACTTCACTCATGCAAACCCTACATTTTCTGAGTTAGCTACTGAGCTGGAGCGAGGATTTCATGTTGGAAACTTTTACACAATAAAGGAAATAGCATACAGGCGTAGCCAACTGACAAAAGAAACAAAACTGGCGTTTCTGTGACCGTTAGTAATAAAGATATGAAGAAGATGCTATCCGAACGTTATGGAAACAATATACAATTTCAAAAACAGATACGCAGAACCCTCCCTCTGCTTGTCTTCCGAAGAAAATTAAGTACAATCGAAGCTGTAGAAGTTCTAATGGCTCAAGATGGCTCAAGGGTGAATTTTAAAGAAATTATTTCTGATAATAAAAACATATCCTATGCTGCAAAGAAAATCCGATCAGACCTTCAATTTGCAATCAATTAACTTTATATGCTGAACGCCAATATTTACCTGAAAGTCTGTGTACGTTTCTCCGGATCCTTCTATCTGATGAAGATAATGATGACGATAAAGTTTTTGAAGGTGAACCTCCCACAACCAAAATTGACAGACAAATTGTTTTGCTAGGTCAAGATATTCTTTATGCAGCCTCGAAAGGGAAAAATTCACTCCAAAACATATTAGCACGGGCCTACTTGTTCATCAAGCAACAGATCAAAGCAGCTAATTGACACACAACATGCTGCTGGAAGTTGTGTTTCTTATGATGTAATTCGGCGCATTGACACTGCTATTGCAGAAAAATCTGTGAACAGGTTTTTTTTAAAATAATGTAGTGATTCCTGAAAATCTTGTACCAAACCGGTTTATCCATTATGTAGCAGATAATATTGATATTGTAGAGGACATATTAGATGCAAGAGAATGAACACAAATTGTTGCATATGAAGAAGGTCCACCTAATGTTGTCTCTTCGTCTTTGAGACTGAGAAAAAATAGCACTTTGAAAAGTGTGCCTGGAGACTTTAACATACTCATACCATCAACGTTTTCAAAATCAAAGAAATACACAGTTCCAAAGAAACACATTAACTTTTCTGTTAAAGACTGCATATCAGTGTTTCCACCAAATCAGAACTTGGCTTGGCTATTTAGTCCATCGTGCACAGAAAATGATGTCAAGAATGTAGTGCCATCATGGACAGCATTTAACCAGTGTATTGTAGAAGATGAACAACGCAAAACTACTGTAGGGTACAGCCCAATAATTCCTAATCCAGCTCACTAATATGACACATTATGGACTGTCAATACCAGGTGCAAGATGATATCTGAAAGACTAAACCAAAATGATGTTGCGATAACCTTTGATGAAGCTCTTTACTCAAAAGTAAAAATATTGATGTGGCTCCGATCAGATGAAACAAAAAATGTTATTCCTTTACTAGGTAGCTTTCATTCGATACTGGTTTATTTGACCGCTCTTGGGGAGCACTATGCCAGCTCAGGCCTTGAAGACTGCTGGGTAGAGGGTGGTATAGCGTCAGAAACAACAGCTGCTTCTGTGTTGAAGGGAAAGCACTACAATCGTTGCGACTGCATAAAATAACTTTTGAAGCTGTATGAAGAGCTTTAATGACATCATTCAGACATTGGCTTTCCTTTAAGAATCAGAAGAGCTGCATATAATTGAGGACAATGTAAAACGTAACTGTAAAGACTGAGAGCAGAGATTTTATGCAAGCTCGAATTGATGTTCAGGGATTCCCTTCCTTTCTACAAGATATTAAGCACTCGCTCCTTGAATTAATTTAGGAAAACGCTTCAAATTATACTTTCAAGTATTGGATTCTTTACACAGAGCTCATTGGTATCCTATTGAACTTCATCAGAGTATCACGAGAAGGACAATGGGCGGAACATATTACATATTTTAAGGAAATGTTAAAGCTAATGGCATCCATGTCAGTTACGTACGGTGGGTATCTGCTTATCTAATAGATATGGCGAATTTCCAGCAAGAATTTCCTGCTGTTCATGAACAGTTTCTCAGAGGAAACTTACCCATTAAAACTACAGACAAACCATTTGTCAGAATTCCGTCAGACCAAGCAATTGGACATACGAACAAAATTTGTAAAATATCCAGAGGACTTATCAACATAAGTACACGAGAGAGTGCTCGACAGAGGTGGGAGCTAACATACAATGAAAGAGGGAGAATATGTGACATGGCAAAAGACCATCTTGGAGTGCGAACACATTTAGAATATAGTCATAATGAGCTATACACAGGAAGACTAAGAAAGGATGCTGAAGATGTGCAGCGCCTGCAAGAACAGTTTGAGAGATTTCACATCTTTTAGCTGTCCAGAAGAATCATTAATTTGTATCTCAACTGGTGATGTGTTACCCAAAGAACACGCAGAAAAGTTAATAAAGGCACGAGAAATAGGTGGAGAGATAATAGACGCTTTTATACATGAAAGGTTTGGTCCAGATGCTACTGTAGACCTGCAAGCTTCAATAAAAAAATTGAACATGGTGACCTTCAAAAATATCATTCCAGACCAACAAGTTAGAGGAGGAACTAATCACAAAAATGCCATGATGATTCAACAGAGACTTCTTGCAGCAGTATGTTCAGGAAGATCAGTAGATATAAAGGGCATCTCCACATACGAACTTACTAGCAGTCCACCAGCAATTTCAAGACCTGATGGCTCACTTAATTCAGCAGACAGAGCTCCACTTTTTCACATACTGACAGAAGAAAACTACACTGATTGGACTGCTTCAAGCAGTGAGAACTGTCCTTTAATAGTAGATGGCGTGTCTCTTGTATATCGACTTGGGAAACCAAAGGATGCTTCAACATTTGGGGGACTTAGAAGATACGTATTTCGGGTACTTTACAAAGAACAAACATTTCAGAAAAAATAATGTTGTATTTGACAGATACCCCGATACACCTACTGTAAAAGATGCAACAAGAATAAGACGATCAACTCTGTCCAAAGTTGGAAGTATTAGACGCCTCATTCAAGATAGAAACACACCTTTACCTAAAACATGGGAGCGATTTATCAATAACTCTGAAAATAAAACAAATCTAATTCAGTGGCGGCTCGTGGTCAAAATCGTAAGTGAAGTTCATCCAAATCATTAATATACCCATTCTCTATTCATCCCGAATTTCCTGGACTGACTGGTTTACCCGTAATGACGTTTATCATCATATTAAATGTTGATGAATATTTGTAGAGAAATTAATTTCTAAAAGTTGGGACCCACTATAAATGTGTAAATATAGTTGAAGATATGAAAAATTTCGCCGACGACTGAGCGTGGGAACAACAAACACGCCCAAGAAAAATGCAGTACTTTGCTAAATTTAATTTACAAGAAGTCATTCGGCAGTGGCAAAGCTAATGATTTTGTAGAAGAATTTTCCATTTGTAGAACAAAAAATAAAGTACTAGACTGGCATAGTGTAAATATACAGTATATTTAACAGTATTATTGTTTATTTGTATAAAGGTCAATAACTGAGAAGAGAGTACTAAATAACTGCCAAACTTAAAATTTTCAAATCGAACATTCCACCTTTTAAATATGAAGTGGGAAGAACGGAATAAACTAAAACACCAGTTGCATGAGCTGTCGCAGCGTAGGGATTTAAACTGAGACTTTGTCCTCCTTTTCAGAGTACTATACTCACTGACGTAACGTTGTATTATTATAATTTGTGGTTTGATACGCACATTTCCAATGCCGATATTAGACGGATTCAAATGAATGTAGAGTGCATTAGTGATAGGGACCGAACAGCCGTTACTCAGTTGGTAGAGCGTCGGTTTAGCAATCGAGAGGTCTTGGGATGGTTCCCAGCGACCGCCATCCTGGTTGATGTGTTTAGTAAGCCATACTAAGCAAATACAGGGATTGTAGTGTACTTCCAAACTTGGGATGGTAGCTACTGAACGAAAGTTGCCTAAATGCCATGCAAAGACAAAATCAGTGATGAAAATGATATTCCGTGGAAATGCAAATGGAAAGAATAACTAGGCTTATATACTAGGTCTTGTAAATGTGGAAAAGTGATAGCTTTCTCAACCCAAAAGTCATTTGCATAAAGACACAACCAGCATTGAAGAACCTTCATGCTGAGTGCTGAAAGTTTAATATTACTATTAGAGGAAGGCAATGGATAGAGAGAAAAAATACGAATAAAATTAAATGGTGGCCTGTTTAAAATATTCTTCGTGACATTTTCCGTTTTTAGGCTCACCAAAATTCAACTTATTTTCTGCTTCAAAATTTATTATTCGAACAATACACAGTGATTTTTTTAGATACAGTGCACAATTTTATAGTAATGTTTGAAGTTTAGTTTAATTTACATTTAAATTACTGGCATCTAAGGCCTAAGCTCGTCATACGTCTGAAGAATGGCGTCCCTTGGCGAATATTTTATTACACCTAAAGCGAGAGCCGAGCTGGCGTTCCTTAGTTGCTATCCCATTGGGAAACACCTGCTTTCGAACCCACCAATAGGCCATGTTGGCTGATGTTTTTCCAGTTTTCGCGTTCTCGCACCGGCTTGATGCTGGGACAGTTCCTTCTTTTCTTCTACTTTCCCCATCCTGGCCTAATGTAAGCAAAACATGACTAAAGGCTATAAATGAAATTCAATTCAAATACACTCGTAACGAGATTGATACCGACTTTCAGGTAATGGTTTTGAAATCTTTAAACGAATAAAAAATCCCGTGCCTCTAAAATATTTATTCTTGCTTAAAAAAAAAAAAAAAAAACGATCAAGGCAATTAGAGCGTGACCTGTTCAATTAAATTCAGTGGATTTTTTCCTTAAGATACAGAGACTATTATATTAGGCTTAATGTGTCAAAATCATACAAAATTACTTTGCTGCTCAAATCAGGAACTCCCAAAATAATATTTATTAAGAGAAGTTATAAATGAGCTTACAAACTTATAAAGACAGTGTAATATATATATTTCAAATTAATTTGTTGTATCTAGCATTGTGCGCCTAGATTAACTCACTTGGCACTACGTCTATTACAGCTCTGACATACATACTTATTCAAGGATATTTGTCTATAAAAAGGCCATGTCAAAATCATCAATCCCTTTCACTATACATACATGATCAAAAGACGAACAATTGTACAGATACACATGGTGCTGATACGGTGGGGACAAATTTACTTTACTTGCACACTGAACAGCAGAAACTCGGAAGAGAAGTAACTTCGTTGAAAGCAGATTGCAGGTTCTCTTCCGCTATCCTCAACGCTATCTCGCGCTGGCCACTATAGCCTGCAGCGTCTAGGTTGTCATGGCAACCAGAAGTTCATCGTCCCGTCAACGGAAAGATATTCACCGCGGTAAAATTGTCCCCGCCATAGATAGCACATATAGCTAGATTTTTTTGAAGGTATATAAAAGTAACGTTTTCAACTTCGTAAGAATATGGTGCCTTCCAGCGCTAGAATATTTACTTATGTTGCATACGAAATTGGAAACAGTTTATTTGTTTTTTCTGCTGGAATTTTGTTACGCTACTTCATTTTCTTTCAGACACAATTGTTGTTTATTTAGTCAATGAAAGAACAAAATAATAGGTGAAGTACAGCTTCACTAACTTCACCCGAAAAACCGCCACTGATCTAATTACATTCCTGGTTGAGCAATTCATTTCTAATGCTTCAAATCTGCCTGATTTAGAGTTTATTGTTGGTGGACTACCAAAAGGTGAAGCTTTACATTGACAGATCCAAGATCTATCTATGCTTTGTTGCCAACAAGAAGAAGCTGATACTCGAATTATTTGGCACAGTTCAATGCAGTAAACAAAGGTTATTCGACAATAGTTATGCAGTCTGGTGACACTGATGTTCTTGTCCTTTTGATACGGCATGATTTTTCTCCAAATGTGTGGACGCAGCGGAGTAATCCAACTAGGTACAATAATGTTGGTTGGTGCAGTAAAGAATTTTCTGCTTGGTTTTCACAGTATAAGAGGGTGTGATACTGTCAGTCAATTCCATTCAATAGAAAAAAAAAACAGGTTGGAAAGTTTTCATTAAACGGCCAGATTTATTAACAAATATAGGACTAACTAGTACAACCATTTTCCATGATATTGAAACATTTGTTTGTAAATTGTATGGCTCATCCACAACTATTACAAGTGTAGATGCCTTACGTGTTCATCTGTTTCAAAAAGGTAAGCCACTCAATAAGCTACCTCCGACCAGTGATGCCTTAAGTTACATTCACAACGTGCCTCGTATCAAGCATTAGTGTGGGTTAAAGCTACAGAGCAGAATCTTTGCTTACCAGCTCCTACTGACTGTGGTTGGAAGTTAGAAAATAGTGCTCTCAAACCAATTTTCATGACAAGATATCCTTTCTCTAAAATCCACCTGCATATGTCAATACGCAAATCCCTTAAGAAGTTCTGTGATGCTTCGTGTTCCTGCAAGAATGCTAAAATTACTTTGTATTTCAGGATGTTCATGTTTTGGAAGAAAGTGCTTGAATCCATTTATGAAATACAATGACGAAACAACTGATGAAGAAGACTTTTAAAATTGCTTTCGATATGAGCCTTTGATTATACATGAGTGTGTTAATACTGGATATATTGGTTTATATCATAGTCTGTATATAAAATTGCTTGTGTTTTTGAATGAATGTGCACCATGTGCGGAATAGGTTTAAGCTAAGACTTTTTAATATTGTTTCGTTTATGGTTCAAATATTGTTTAGATTGTAGTTATATATATATATATATATATATATATGAAACCTAAAACTTGAAACATTGTTAAGATTAAACAACGTAGTTCCAGTATTTCTTGTATTAAAGAAAATTTGTTATATTGTATTTGGAATACATGCTATCGCTGAGATTTGATGTTTTGAAATACTTACATTCAGTTTACTTTACTGAGATGTGATCACATTTTTCGCTTGTATATATGTTAATTTCCTTGATGTCCTTGCTAATACCTTACATTGTGTATGCCTGATAACATTTTCAACATACTTCTTTAATTCAACAGTCGCAAAAGCATGAAAATCGACACCACGTTTGAATCCATATGCCAATTTGAACTTACTTCCCTTTTGGGCGGCCATCTTGTCCGCCATCTTGGATTTCTGGTGACTCCAAGGAATTGACGGGTGGCAAACGCAATTTTCTGTTAAAACCAGTTTTAAGAATCATAAAAACAATCATTGCCACTTGTAGCAAAAAAAAAAAAAAGCCTACGGGTTGCAACTTTTCACTTATTCATTCCCCCTACTAATATGGGCACGCTCTCATATACAGTCACGTTATAAATTCTTGAATTGTCGCGCCTCGTGCTTTTCTTTTTAATCATGCAGCAACAAAATTATTTTTTTAGTACGAATTGTTTAAGAAAAGTATGTCTTTAAACAGTTTTATTATTATTTTTTATGTATCGGTTTCTAGGTGCTTGTTTCATATGCCTTGTCCCCTTTCCTAGTAGTACATACTTCCCGATTTCTCAGTTATGTTGACCCTGTAGTGAACTATGCTCAATTGTCTGTAAACCTCCTCATATACGGTTAATCGCGTTTTGGGAGCTCTTCTTGGACTGGCCAATGTTGTGTTAAAACGACCAAGTTCAGTGTGAATTAATTTCATCCGCATTGTCTACTATTTCTTCCATTTTTTAGTGTGTGATAACGAAATTTTTTCTCCGTAACATAAATGTACTGCAGATTAATTGGTGGTGCCACGGCACCAGTGACACCACCCGTGCCCACGCCTATGGTGTCAGGAAGTTGTGTGTAAAGTTTGTCGCACCCTGTATAATGAATTATATTTAGCCATACAATACAATGTACATAGATCATTTAAGATATATGGGCTCACTTCTCAAGGAATCTCTCAAACCACAGGAACAAGATACGTTCGGGTCAAGACTGGGTCACCTTATCAAGATTCGGTCACCGGATCAAGAATCAAGAATCGATAATCGTTTCGCCGGGTCACAGTCGCTTCGTCATTTGGGTTAATACCGGGTCACCGATTCATTGGAGTCAAAGTGACCCGGTTTCAGCTCTCACTGCAGCATATTAAAAAATCACCCATGGAAATTATTGGCTCCAGTGGGATACCATTGTAGAAATAATGAGTGTCAAATTGCAATTCAAGAAAGTATTTTAACATTTCTCTCTAGTTCCTTGATTTTAATAGCGTAGTATAGCTAGGGCTACCAACTGGAAATTTTAAAATGGTGGACAATTCTCCGGAAAGAGCAGGACTTTTCTTAAATAATGCCGGACGCATTGAACATCCACAGCATGTAGCTACAGAACCACGTCGTAAGGAAAGCACAGCAACAGCCTCAACCTCTTACTCGAACAGAAACAAAAAAATAATCGATTGTGACATATCGACATTAGTACCAACCAGAGCTGAAAATTGATCACTTTTTGGTGACCCGAACATAGGTGACCCGGTCTGAAACTCAACCTGATTGACCCGATCTAGGAAACATAATTAACTTCGAATTTTAACGTCGTAATTTTTGTGCTGCGGGGGGTAACATCTCCGGTCCTGGTCACCCCTGACAGAAACACTGTTTAAACGCAAGGAAATGATTAAAACTCTGTTTTTTTATCCGGGTTACCGGGTCTAAATCGGGTCAGACCGGGTCTCAAAATTCTGTTGTTGCCCACGAGACGAGATTGACGCTGTCTGATCTCCGAAATGTCTTGTCCAAACCCTGTCTCGTCTCGAAAAGATATATATCGTCTGTTACGAGAGCTCTGTCTAGTCATGTTTTCCGTAGGCATTTCTCTGTGTCGTCTCGTCTCGTGGGTTTCACTAGAAGCCTAGACCCGTGTGACACGGTCTCAAACTTGACCATGTGACCCGTTTAAGCTTCCTAGCAGCGAGACATTACCACTATTGACCATCGACTTTACCGTAAGTAACATAACAATGCAAGTCCAGGTGTAGTAACGTCTTGATAATTTTATTTTTTAAATGCCGGACATTTTCAAGAAGAAGAAAAAAAGACAAATGCCGATCTGACACTACTAAAAAGGTTAGAAATCCGTAGATGCCCGGTAAAAACCGGACGGTTGGTAACTCTATGTATAACATAATAAACTTGTGGTTTGGAGGTTGTATGAATTTTTTCCTGACAATAAATAAAACGTATTTCTTCTCGTGCGAGAATGAAATAAAATTATTTTAACTGTGGAAGTTTCATTCCATTTAATTTGATGATTTATTTCTGAAACTGAATCATAATACGTAGAAGGGAAATCGACATTTGACGGAGAACGGAAGTGAGTGTAGGAGAAGGAAAAACGTATGTTTTTTATGCTCTGAATTCAGGACGTCCGGGTCATAACTGTAAGGTCCCGGCGAACTATGTGCCGCGAACTAGTGGATAACGTATAGTAAAAAAAAAAAAAAAAACTAACTAACCGGATTTTTCTTACTTGTCCTAGCCAATGGCCATGAACTTAGTACTAATAGATATGGCCATATAGAAATGTTTTTTGACAGAAATATAAAATTACCTCACCGGGGTTCGAACCTGGGTCTGCTACGCAGCAAGCCGACCGTTCTATCCACTGAACCAGAATATCAACTTGAAAACAGCGATTTGGAAGCTTTGTTTATTCAGCACGTATGACATTGCTGTCCCGTCGCGGATTTAGTTAACCATGCATGATCCTCGAACTTTTTTATTCAGTTTCACATCGATTTTTCCAGTATTTTGTTTCAGATTTGTTAGCTTTAGTTATGGTTAACTTAAGTGACTTTTAACCTATCTATGAAACTTCAATCCTACTGTTACGGTACGATGCTTCATGTGTAGTTGTGTACCTGTGTGCAGTGTTCGATTTGCCGGGGGGATGCCGGGAACTTTTCCTGGTGCGTGAGGATTTCATTTACGGTTGTTGATTCTGAATATCATCCCAACCAGTGTTTCTTTCAGAAGATTTCGTTCTTGTGGCTCGTGGGGGGATCACGACAATTATAAATAATGTATACATTATTGACTCCAATGTACTAAAACATAAAACAACAATAATGTTACTTCGTACTTCTTTATTAACCTTAAAATAACATGAACAATATTTATATACGTATTTCAGTATATGTATGAGTAATACAAATGTTCTTCTGGGGATGCTGTTGAACCCCATCCGGGGGGAGAAGCCCCCCAAAATCATACCTGAAAGAAACAGTGATCCCAACTATTGATTAAATCTTTATATTTTTACCCAAACAGGTAATATGTTGAAACTTACCTGCCTGCAACCACTAGTTTTCGGATCCCCCTTCGTAATTTATAACAAATCGAACACTGCCTGTTCAAGTGTACCTAAACGTACCTTGTTTCAAGATTCAACTTATTCTCTCAGTCATTATTTTGTCTTGTCGTATGGTTCTCAAGGCTTTTATATTAAACACTTCTCAGAGAATTGAATTGAATTTTATTTATGGTCTTTAGGCATATTAGGCGGTTTAGTCCCAGGCCGAGATAGAGTGCGGAGAGGATGTTGGAAGATAGTTTTCCAGGAACTAGTTAGTTGGTACCTCGCGAGGTCCAACCTCGACCTCAAGCCGTGAGGTCGAGATTGAAATTCGATCGTGAAGTCGAGGTCGAAGTCCGATCGCGAGGTCGGGTCCAAATGTACACCTATGGTTCGGTCCTCCAACCTCGTGGGTTCAGCACCCTGTTTCTCACGACGATAGGTCGGTACAAGACGCCTAAGAATAATGTTCCAATTTATCCATACCAATGGATTACCAATTAGTAAATTACAAGAACATTTGCTAGTAATACATTAAATTTACTTCTATTTTAATGGTGTAAGCCCGTCACATGTCTGAAAAATCACGTCTCTCGGGTAAAGTTAGGGAAGATAACGCGGCCAGGACATTAGCGTAGGTACCATCCCGGCATTTGTCTGGTTAAACTTGAGGAAAACCATATGAAAACAATAATGATAGCCAAGAACAGGACCCAGTATTCAAACCGCGTTGTGTCCGCAGTATCGTTCCGAAGTCCGTAACCACTGTACCACGGAGACTGGATGAATTTATTCATTGTTTTTTAAATAAATTACGTTTCGAGTCCTTCAGTGCTTTTGGTGGGTGAACTGGCGACATCTACATGAAGTCATAAAGTATGTATGTTTTGCCTCTATTTGTGTGGCCTTGAAGGTGAAGTCTCTTATCTCGTCACTTCACTCAGACCTTTTTCAGATGTGTGTGTGTGAAAAGATTGACGGTGAAGAGAGGTGCGGGGGGACGAAACAGCTGGGTTTGTAGTTAGTCACTTGCAAGACGCAGGCGAATATGTTTGGGTCTAGTAGTGTTGTGTGGTTGCTTCCCGGTCGGCAATAGTGTTTTGCATATATGGACTAATATATCCTTGTTCCTGTAATAATCATACACACAAAACTCACACGGCGGGAAAACGCGATCGCATGCGAGTCACCCACGCATCATTTCCGTTCCCTATATATTAACGTGTGTGTTTCCCACCCCCTCCTCTTCCTCCGTATTTCCCCCTTTACGTTTTTTTTTTCTTGCAGTGATATTTCTTTCTTTTTTTCTTTTCTTTTTTAAAAAAAAAGGAATACGCGGTTACAAAATAGTGAGACGTCTATCATTGTGTGTGTGTGTGACTTCATATGGGGGTGTAACTGCTGCCAATGAGTAGTCTATATATGAGAATGACATTAGGATCTGCTGCTATCCGGAAAATGATTACATATGTCAGAATATCAAATCATATATGTTGGTGTATTCTTTAGCGTTTTAGTTGAAATAGGACTGGACGTTAAGATGTGACTTTCTTTTTCTCCCACTCAAAGTATTTTTGTGTGTGAATGTGTGGATAGAAAAATTCATGTTCGATGTAATTCGCGAAGTTTTGTGGTGCGTGCCTGGACTATACGGGTATGTTTCTATTTATTGTGTGTTCGTTTTTACGTGATTATTTTGTGTGAGAAGGAAATTTACCTCTTTGGGAGTACAATGGCGTCCTATTTCCGTTGGATGAGGGGCGGCAAGAAAGATGACAGCCTCTACATGAAGCCCCGAAGTCGCTCCCTGGATGCGAGAGCCCTTGAAGTATCAGGGGTTAAAACATTTCTTCAAAATGTGAGTGATTTCAAATATTTTTGTTTTTAAAAATATTGTTTAAAACTTTTGTTCTTTCTCAGGGAATTGTTTTTGTGGCATATTTCCGTTGATTCTGGTATTAAAACCAAATCTTTAGAACCTGATGGTAAAAAGTAAGGTTCAGATTTATAATTAAAAAAAAAAAAAAAGGTTGCTGGTTCACATTTGAGATATTTCATTGTTTCTTTTTATTTTGAGAACCCCGAACATAATACCAAAATTTTATTTAAAAATATATATTTATTTGGGTGTTTTTTAATATTTGAAGGCTTTTGGCAATAAACAATTATTTCGGGGGGTTTTGAACGTGATAGCAAAATTGCATAGCAATTATAAAAAAAAAAAAAAATATTTGAATGTTAAAAAAAAATCAGACTTTTTGACAGTAAACAATTATTTTGGGTTAATCCAATATTTAATTATTTGGAAGTGTTTAGAAAGAAAAAAACATTCGCACACAAACTCAGCTACGGAACAGAGAGCGCCTAGCATGACACTTGTGTTAAGCTGTTTTGAACGGTGTAGACCACCCCCGCCATCTTGGTATGACCTTTTCATTGATTTGCATGGGAATTGTTTTACTAGTCTTACGTCTCTCAGGAGCGTAATTTTTAACTTCTGTTTTGGCCTAGTGTTTCGTCATGTTTTCTTTGACTCATGCTGTTTTATAGAAATGCAATATTTTACACACGAACAGTATCATTTCCCGTTGACATATTGTGATTATATGGCAAACTATTAATAATACATTATATTCATACATTTGAAGAAACTTCACAAACCAAAACTCTACAAGAGTCAAAATAACCACCAAGACAAATTTTATGAAAGCGGGACTTGAATATTCTGCTTCTGAGAGACAAGACAAGTAAAACGATTCCCATGTAAATCAACGGAATGGTCATACCAAGATGGCGGGTGTGATCTACACTGCTAAAGTACAATATCTTCCAAGTGACACACCACGCCATTTAGTCAATAAGGACTAAAGCTCTTGGAATGGCCTACCACTTTATATATTTTTGTTCAAAGCTTTAGTTAGTTAGTTAGTTTTTAAGTAAACAGTTTGTCAGAGACTGATTTGATCTCGATTGCTATATGCGTTTATGAACTGAACCATCGAGCTGTTCGTAACGATACTTGATTGATCCGTTAGTGTCGTAAGATAAACGCCAGAACAAACATTTCACCTGGATCGTCTCTTCGGTTTACACAAATGGGGACCAAATGTTCAGTTCTCAGTTTTTTACGCTTGTTATCGCAATTAGTTTTTTTTTTTTTTTTTTTTTTTTTTTAGTTATGCACGTACCGGACAGCACATATAATAGTATATGCTGCCTTGTATATACACTTTTTTGCAAGAATTAAGACGTTCCTTGGCTTCATATATTCATTAAATGTTTAATGCCATCGATCAGTTCAGAATCGCTTTTAGATAGAGATCAATGGACTGACTTTTTTTCTTTAAATATTGAACTGACTGAAGCTCGTAGCATATGTGAATTTGTGTAGATGCCAATGCTGAAAATAGCGAAATATTCCTTGATTCAGTCGTGGATCGAGGACAATCCAACATTTATAAGCGATGGCAAAATTATATTCTGTCAAGCTTGTCAGAAGCAGGTTAAGTAAAGACTGATCGAGAACACGTGACGGGCCAAAGTCCAAAGTTACTAGACTGACCCATATAAAAATAAAGTTTACCAAAGTTTTTTTTTTAATCGAGAACTGATGGTTGTGGAAAATGCTTTTATTTCGGTACAGCAAAGGGATGAGACGTACTTCAATTAAATTGCTTGTATTTTTTTTTACGTTGTTTACAGTAGATAAAACCAGATTTTTTTATGAAACTGTATTTCGCCATTTTTAGAAATTATTTTTTTTTATTTATAAAAAAAAACAATAATGCGAGCCTTAGTTATACATATAGAACAAGATTCTCACAGATTATTGAAGCGCGAAATATATGTATAATGAAGTAATTCTGTCTATTAAATATACATAAAATCAGCATCTCATTTGAACTAACAGCAAATTCCACTGTTCCGGGAAAAGAAGGCTTTTTTCTATTTCTGGATGATACTTTACGACATAAATCATTTTTGTAGAAAATTTACTGTGTCCCGAATGAGCTGTAAATATTTAGCTTATATCCAGAAAGTGACAATGGCACCATCTGTTACGCTAAGCGAAATCACATAATTTTTGCATAAGCGTTATTGAAAGAGTTAACGGAACGTTGCTGCCGGTCTCTTTTGACTACATACCTCAAAGTTACGAGGTTGTATCGGGAACTAAGGAGAATTTTCATTTTTCATAAAAAAGAAGTGTTTATTTCTTCATCAATATTGGTATTTTTCCCTTCAAAACAGTTTCACAAATATAGTATACTTATAGCAGCGTTGTTTCCAATCTGCTAGACATTTCTGAAACGCCTAGTTTGGCGTAGTCTTTAATTTACTCAGCAATTTTGGTTTTATTTCCTCTGTACTCTCAAAACGTTGTCCCTTTCAATGTTTTGTTCATCTTTGGAAACAGGAAAAATTCGCAGGGGTCCATATCGGGTGAGTACATTGGCTACCGCATCGCGAATGTGTTAATTTTGGTCAAAAATGGATGATAAGCAGTAAAATATGAGGCGTTTAATTTTTCATGCTGCAAAATCCAGTTGATTGCCACAATTCTTACCGTACGGCCTTGCGGTAAGAATTCGTCTACCACTGTAATCGAGGAAAACAAAAAGAGGACCTTGACATACGATCGAACTTTTCGTACTCTTCGATCTTGGCTTCTCAGGAAACTCCGTATTGGAACAATGGAGCTTGTGTCATAGCCACACTGTTACAAATTATGGGAAAGTGTTTTGATATGCTAGTAATGTTTCAGATAAACGTTGGTATTAGCATTTATTTTCACTGTTCCAAGAAAAGCACCGAAATATGTCGTTTACCTTATTGGAAGATCTCAGTTTTCATGTTCGCACATGCACAGAAAGAGAAAACGGTTTCTTATTGTAACAGTGCATGTAGTTGAGATCAAATGTTTGTTGCCGCTATTTTGATCCCACACGTCAACAGAAATGGGAAATATTCTCAATTAATGGGAATTGTGATCCCTTATTGGCAAATTAAAATCGTGCTTAAATTATGGCGTAAGTTTGTTTATGTTTTGCGAGGTTCGGGCAGTGTATTTCTAACCCTCTGTACTGTTTTAATGTAGTGCTTTCTTCAGTGGCAGTTTAACCCAGTCACTAAGACCTGAACGATCTGTGTTCAAATCTCCCTTAAGGATTCTTTATTTTTTTTCTTGTTCCCAGCATGGTATCTGGTTTCTATTATCAAAACTAGTGGAAATTTCCAGGCATCTATCGTTGCGTAGATTTCTCCAGCAATGTTTCAGAAAATTTTCAACAGTGCACGTTTTGTCACCACGCGTTTGAATAATTCTAGGTTGTCAGCTGCTTCAGCTAACAATTGCTCAGCGATGTTCTTGTGAGGCGGTTTTTGCTTAAAAAATTCGATAATTGTGGAACATATTTACCTTCCATTCGTTTCATATCTAAAAGTTAATAAAAACTACTTCGCAAAAGCCGTATTAGATACCAAATTCCGCAGCAGCCTCTCTTATTGAATCAGTTACTAAGCCACAATATCCTTCATTTTCCCACAACTTCGTCGCTGGGTTCCTCATTCTCAAAAGATAAGATAAGTTTTTTTTTAAAAAAAAAAAAGCATCCAGCGTGACAAAATGCTTCGGCAGTGGTTGGGTGTCAAAATGGAACTACTCATCTAATACAACTGCACATCCTACATTTCATCCCACAAATAGTTCTGTCACCCATCATTATCACGAAACCGATGTCTAGGCAGGACTAAAGTGAAGTGAAGAGCTGCTGCATTACGATAAATACTAATCGAGCGGCCATGGCTTAGTAGTACAGCGTTGGCTTAGTATTAGGGAGGTCCTGGGATCGATCCCAGCGGCCGACTATCCTGACTGAGGGATGCCGGGATGGTACTTACAAAATAGGCCCTGGCCATCCAATATTCTCTCCCCCACCCTATCCCAGCCTGAGCCTTAGATGCCTAAATACCATAAAATAAATTCAAATTCAAACGATAAATATTACTATGCAGATACAGTAAAACCTCATTAATCCGAAGCCGTTCCGGATAAACCAAATTTACTGTAACAAAATGGTTCATTTTACAAAACACAAAATTCGTTTCAATAAATTTTGGGGCAAATACAGTACACCATTGCACGTTTGCACTGCAAAGAATTAATTAGACGCACTCACTTGTATACGATATATTTTCAAATTGATGAAAAAAATACTTTACTGTTTTCGAAAATCGTTCCGGATAAACCGGAGTTGCGGATAAATGAGTTCCGGATAAAGGAGATTTTATTGTAAATTGTTTCATTTATTTACAATTTGTGGCATCGTTGAAACGATTACGCCATCCGGTTCTATTTCTCGCATACATTTTGTATTGTTCGAATAGCAAGGATAGTGTATGCTAGCAGTAACCTATTGTGATTCAGACAATTTGGAAGGAAAGCTTGAGTCGGGATAACGTCAGGCTTCAATTATTACAAAGCAAGAAACATGCATTCTATGTCTCTTCATACCCTTTGGAATTGAATTTATTTATGGCCTCTTTGGAGATTGAAAATAAATAAGATGGAATATATACACTGTTATACAAGATGGTTCCAAATGAGGGGGGAATAAATTTTAAATTTGAGGTTGTGTTCGATATGCAGGCTTTCCAACTTCGAGCTCAAAATAGACTTCTTACAACAATAAATAAAATGAATAATAATTCACAGCCATATTCAATCCATTACTGGATGAGGCCTCTCCCCGGAGGGATGCGTTGGTCTACTGCTCCCACACTGACCAGACGTGTTGGGAGAGGAGAGCCGAAGCTCTCAATTGTGATCGCCACTGTCTTTTATTCATAACAGCTCCTCAATTGCATCACGGTGGTGGGTGGGCACCGTTCGAGACACTCTCGCTGTAGTCAAAATCCCTTGGCAGATCCGGGAATCGAACCCGGGACCCCACGATCAGTAGTCAACGTCGGTAACCACTAGACAGCAGGGCGGTCAAATAAAATGAAGCGATAAATCACAGACTATGAATTAAAGAAGAAAAAACAAGGTATAGACTTGTTTTGCATTAATCGGATAGATATTATGACTTAAAATGTGATACCATTGGGTTTCCAGTATTGCCAACCTGATCCTATTTGTTTAATGATACTACGCCTTTTAATTGTATATTCGATATTTCGTGTGATGGTAAACATCATATGTAAAGCACAGAATGCAGTGTTGTGAATTGAGAATAAAAGAGATTGATTTTTTTTTTAATTTTTATTGATTATTTCACTTCTTTTATTATTCAGTTTGCAACATTGTGTTCTGTGCTTCACATGCGATATTTAAGCCACTCAGTTGCCTATCGGGCCGAGTCCATTTCAACAAATTTTACAGGAACGAACTTTGTGAGCTCATATCTGTGATTTTATCCATCACATTCATGAGTTGCTAAGACAGATGGTGAGATTGAACCTTGAGTAGGTTGAACGAGGTCTAAACCCGTTTGTCAGCTGCAAGATTATCACTTTCAGATGCATTTAAATCGATAAACCTTATTTCCAATAAGAACGGACATGGCTCGATAGGCATGTGAATGGCTCATATATCATCACCACCGAATACCATATAACCTATCCAATTAACTGACGAAGACCTTTGTGAGAAAAATTATTTTTGCCAGGTTGGCAGCACTGCAAACCATATGACCAATACGTTTTGATTTGTGATATCTAGTTTATTAAAGGAAACAAACTTCCTAAGATGTAATGCACAGCAATGCTTTTATTTATGGTTTATCGAAAAATATCAATTTGATTTACCATTGTAACAATATCGATTTTTTACTCTAAGTTGGACCCCCTGTATCTCAATAACGATGCAGACTTCGACGCATGGTGAAGATAAGTTTTTCGTTTCTCACAAACTCTCTTCAGCATTTTTTCATCACGTCTAGTCTTATATACAGCTGATTTTTCGGTTTTCTCCACTTCTTCATTTGGAAAGCTTCCAATTTTCATTAATCATTTTTGCATAGAGTGTTGAATACTCACTGTAACGTAATATACACGTGAAAGAATCAATCTTTTGTGTCAATTGATTATTCATTGACTCACAAATAGAGTCTTCTTCTTATGCCGTGTTTACATTACTAACATTTTACCATGGTTAACGTTAACCCGAGTTCATTTTAGTAATGTAAACGGTAGTTACCGTTAACGCGGGTTTCAAATTTAACTAGCGTCAACTTACGACGGTTATTTCGTAAGGTTAGTAAGAAACAGCTGTCTAAACGCAAGTTAGTTATTAGGCACGAATCACTTCGTGAGTTTATTTCTTTCTTTATCGAAATATATAGTATAATAGAGGTGCGTACTACTTTTAAAATATAAACGAATGATGGCAGAACTAATCTACAAAATTTGACGCTACAATCAATTCATTTGCGTTCATTTTTTATAATTTAATCATCTCTCGTGTAACAAGCAGATTCTTTACTGAACCACGGAAACCTCAACCTGTTTCTTTACAGACAATGGTAGTGCAAACACGATAACCAAGAAGTTCGGTAGTCTGAACGCTAGTTAGTTTTACCCAGGGCTCGAAATGGAAATTTTCACGAAACGGAACGCTTTACCTTAATTAATATGTTATTGTCATTTAATGTCTATGATCACGATATTGACGAGACGGAACAGGAAAGCTCCAGATATTCACGAACAGGAACAGCGTTCCGGTTTGCTCCGGTCCATTTCGAGCCCTGGACTTTTACCCATAAGTTTCACCATCGTAAAATGTTAGTAATCTAAACAAGGCATTAGGGAATGTCACTTTCGCCCATTATTCTGTCCTTTTATTCTTTTTCATATTTGATATCCTCACATGTTATCTTGTAGCAGATACTTTAAGCTGTATACACATGTTCTACTCTTTCCGTTCCAATTTTCATGTTTGCTCTGCTCTCAATGGGGAATATTCAGATTACAACTGTTCCCATAATCCTTTGCGCGAAAATATGCGTGTCGCCATGTTTCCAGCAAGCTAACTCAGATGCGTGGTAAACATTCCCCTCTTTCCGAATTGGCACTTTATGCTCCGTTACGTACTCTTGCTCCGTTGGATGCACCGTTGATGGTTATCCGAACTCATCCTTCGACGAAGCATTGGAAGTGAACGGAGCAACGGAGGACCAGATGGTCACTTGACCCTCCGTTGCGCGCTGTTGCCACGTTGAAAAGAAAATAGAGCGGCATATTGCATGCCAAAATTCCTTCTTTACTTGGGAGTTGGGACAAATTTATAATTGATCACGTGTTGCAAGTTTAAAATGATCGTGCCAAAGTATTTGAATGTAAGTATTTTAATAGTTTAAGATTTGATTTCACATTATGTTATCGATATTGTACCATGTTTTGAGTGATATATCTTCATGATCATTGAATCATTTTAGCTTCGCAATGTGAAAATATTGTTGGTTGGATTTCCCCAATGGGATTCCTTGTAGATATTAATAGATGAGAGGGTAACATATGAGTAGTTTATTTAAGACTACTACGATATTATAATTATTTGAAGTGTTTTTAGAAGTTCAAATGTGTAACGCTGTCAAGGCTCACGACTTCAGGTGGTTATTCATAGATCCTGGTATAACATTATTTAGTGATTCATAGTTCATGAGACGCACTTATCTTGAAAAATCTTCCAGAATAACCTGCAGAATTGTGATCATCCTTCGAATAGCTATCAATCTTCGTCTGTTGTTATTTAATATATGCCGAATACCTACAAGTATGGGAATTCTACGCCTACATCTGTCTTTATCCTGTTGCTTTTTTGCTTATTCACTTCACATCAAACTACCTTGACTTCGCATTGCCCAATACTCACTCACATTACGCGCGGAGGGTTTTCAGCTGTTTCCAGACTTGGGTGATATCTGTAGTTAAAATTTTAAACACTTATTTAATTCGGATAAGTGTGCATAACGGAAGTGAACGGGACATATTATAACGGAACGGAACGGAGGACCATTGAATTCGGAAAGGGGGGGGGGATTGTTCTAATGGCTTATGCAAGAACAATTCTTGGTATTATTATCATGAAAATACGGAAAAATAAATTCCCATGAGGCAAGCCTTTCAGTAAACAGGAGAAATGTTTGAAGGGAGCCTGTTGTGGACAAAAGGATTTAAAAATTAAAATTAGAACAAAACACCACTATGTATGCAGCAACCATGTCGTTGAAGGACATGAACCGACACCACGTTCCCTTTCAGTCATGCACTTTTACAACATTTAGAGACAGTGTTCGATTTGTT
>JAGDQP010006064.1:55128-74494 GCA_022664845.1 Lepisma saccharinum
GGATAGTGTGACACACCTGCTTTGAAATACACTGGTATCATATCAGTCCTATTAGGGACAGTGGCAGATGCTATGACTCTCCTCTTTAGTAACGGACTCGAACCATGTCAGTACTATTAGGCACAGTGGCAGAACCTAGACCTCTCCTTTGCAATACAATCGCATGATATCGGTCCTATTAGACGCAGTGGCAGATACTGCGACTCTCCTTTGCAATACACTGGTGCCATATCAGTCCTATCAGGCACAGTGGTGGAATTACAGTTGTGCCACCCTTAGGCATCCCAATATTTTCCTAACTTTTTTCTACTTTACCGTTCTTTTTCGTAATTGCCGGACGGAGTGCCTTTCTTGCAATTTTACCCTAAGGCATGTCCTTCATCAGCAAAAAATTATTCCCGTTTTACATTTGCACTGAGACGTTGTGGTGGTTACCTGAAAACCAAACGAAAATTGGTCTTGCCGTGGCCAGGACTCGAAGCCGGGTCTTTCAGCTAGCCTGTTGCGTATTCTAACCGTCTTTCTTGAGTGATTATTAGTATCCCTAAAAGGAAATTGGGAACCCGGATTCTAGTCCCGGTTACAACAACGATATTTTATTTCTGTGCAATTTTTGGATATTTTTCCGTGCTCATTTTGCAATATTACCTAAAAAATTCTTCACTTCCTTTTATCTTGCTGTTATTAATGTACACTCAAGTGCATTGAAAATGGCCGGTGCAAAATTTTGTAGGTAGAAAATGTTGAATCTGGCATCACTGAAGCAAGTCAAAACATATTAAGGGAGTCTCGCTCTTAGAATTTGCAAGGAGGCAGCCATTTTGCTTGTTACGTAATATGTGCTGTGTAAATAAAGCATCCAAATAACTGTTTTTCAGTCTGCTACCGTGGTGTAGTGGGTAGATCGTTGGCTTATTGAGTAGAAAATCCGGGTTCGAATCCCAGTGGATGCGTTTTTTTTTTTCAAAATACATTTCTGAATGCTCAAATTTATTAATAATATATATTTTCTAGCATTTCTTACTAATAACTAACGATGAAAAATTTGACGTGCCTTACGTAAGCAAAAGGAAAGGGGTGAAGTATCTGTGCATTTTTGCTTGTAAGGGGGAGAGACTGGAGAGAATATAAAATGATAAAAATGTCCTTACGTAATACTTGAACATTCACGTAAAATCAATAAAATAAAGCTAATTACAAAGTGTTAGAAGTTACGAGAGTTGAAAATGACACATTAGTGAATCTTTAAGGAGAAAAGAGCCTATAAAACTCTATTTAAGTAGGTTTTCCCGCCATTTTTTTTTTCTCTTGATTATTGAAATTTGACTACAGGTGAATAGTATTACGGATATAATCTGTTTTGTACTTCAATAATGTGTATCATTGGCTTTAATGACACACTAATAATGACTTCAAAATTGTGTCCAAACACTTCTCGGATAGCAAGCAGGGTTGCCACGCGTCCTGAAATATACCTCGAAAATAAAAGTTGTGCTGGAAAGGTCATGAAAAAGACTTGAGAGTTTGATAGAATAATATCGAGAAAATGTCCGGATACAAGTCTTAAAGTTATCCCTATTATTAGCCAAGAGCCAATGAATGAGTTTGGTTATTAGGTAGGTCTACAAATGAGCCGTTAGTTTGCAAAAAGGTATTTTCTTTGTACCTTCAGTCAAATATGAATAATTGACGTTAAAGCGAAAGAGGCGAATAAATCTACTTCGATTCAGCTCCAGAGATTAGACTTAACGGGGTAGATCACCCCCGCCAACTTGATAAGCACTTTCCATTGATTTATATGGGAATTGTTTTACTCATTTCGTGTCTCTCAGAAGTAGAATTATTCAAGTTCTAATTTCAGGTGATTTGTGTTGGGGGCTATTTTGACTCGTATTATTTTGAAAATGTGAATTTTCTTAAAATATACTAGCATTATTTATTATTAATAGTTAACTATTTAAAACACAATATGTTAATGGGAAAATATATTGTCTCCATAGATAATAATGCATTTTTATAAAACGTCGTGAGTTAAAGTGAGTGTGACGAAAAATTAGGGATAACAGAAGATAAAAATTACACTCCTGACAGACATAACATGAGTAAAACGGTTCCCATGTATATAAATAGAAACTAAGATGGCGGAACGAGCTTCCGTGGCTCAGTGATAGAGCACTGGGTTAGCATTCGGGAGGTCCTGGTATTAATCCCATTGATTGACCATCTTGACTGAAGTTTCTCCAGGATTTTTCCTGTCGTACCAGGCAGATGCTGGGATGGTATCTACAAAATAGCCCTAGCGGTCTATCCTCTCCCCATCCTATCCCGCCCTGAGCCTCAGGTACCTAAAGGTCTTTAGAAAAGTCAAATTCAAAATGGCGGGTGTGATCTACACCGTTACTTAATGACATGTTTCTTATAATGTTTGCAAGCAGTTTTAATTTTATGCAGATTTTCCGTTCTGGTGGCTAAAAAAAACTACCTTCATTTCTTTTTTAAAAGGTCGCCAGGTCTGTTTATTTTTTATTTGTTTTTTAATTAAAGAAAATCCACAACCAACTAATTATATTTTTGTTACCCAGTAAAGTCACTTCTAGAATTCGAAGACAATCTTACAATGTATTTTGCGTTGTTTCTTCCATTTTTTTTTTTTTTTTTGTGTGTTTCTAAAATGTGAAATTCAGGTTACATATAAGTCACATAAAGGTTGTGCCTCGGAGATGTAGATAAACACGGTTTAGAATGCATTAGTTTGTGTGTGTAAGGTTATCAAGAAGAATGCCTAGTTTACAAACAACAAACGCTTATAAATTTGCATAACTGGAAGAGATAAAAAAATCTACATAACAGTTTACATACCTTCTATCTGTCTGGCTCTCATATGCACACACACACTCAAGTTGTAATCTAATTTTTACAAGTCTTACGCATTACTGTTCAGTTACTTTACCCAAACTTTTCTCTCTCCTACGCTCTAAATTCGGATTTCCCAAGATGTGCGAAACCTCTTTACTGTGAGAAAATCTCTTTATTTTTGTGCATCAAGGTCAACCAAAATTGCAAGACATAAGTACGTTTCACCTCTGCTTCATTTTAAATTCATTTATTATCACGGATGTAGAAGTTGAAATATATACGAGGATAGAATCAGAAGTACTGGAACACTGGTCGTCTGTGAGACGACAATAATTTAGTATTTTAAAAATGTTTTTGAACCGCTCCGCTGAGTGCTTCTAACGTTTCGGGAACTAATGTGACTCCGTGTTCAGGAAAATTTATGTACTTAAAGCTCTGTGTAGATGTATGTCGTGTGTAGCGGTAGCGTGCTTGGTTAAAGATCTAAACTGATATATCGTGTCTAGCGATAGTGTGCGTCATTAAAGCTCTGTGTGTTGTGTGTAGCAGTAGCGTGCTTGATTAAAGATCTAAATTGGTAGAAGGTGTCTAGCGATAGTTTGCGTCATTAAAGCTCTGTGTAGTTGTATTATGTAAACTCTGTCGATAGCTACTTTGAGTGCATTATAACTAAGCTTACCATAAAGATGTTATCATTATATGTTTGTACTGTATACATTCCACCAGACTCGAGTGAAACAGTGTATGAATTATTTTTAGAATTTATTGAGAGTAATTGTCCAGTAGGAAGCACTATACTCTGTCTTGGGGATTTTAACATACCTCAAATACTTCATTCCAATTTTGACCTTTCACACGCAACAAAGAAGTGTTGTAATTTGTATAATTTCATGTCGTTATTCAATTTAGAATCATTTAATAATATTCGTAATGTCGATGGTCGCACATTAAATCTAGTATTAACGAACATTATTGACGTCACTGTAGTTAGAGAAGAATACCCCCTTGTTCCTGAAGATAAACACCATCCGGCATTACTTTGTTCCTTTCCACATAATCAATCGAAAAAAGAGAAACTAGATAACAACATTACTGGGTTTAATTTTAGGAAGGCTAATTTCGAACAAATGTCAACTGAATTGTCGAGACTAAACTGGAACCAACTTTCCCATTTGAATGACGTAAATGAAGCGCTAGGGCAACTCTATGAGATGGTTTACACTACTGTGAGCCTATGTGTTCCCCGTAAGAAATCTAATAGTAATAAATATCATAGATTCGAAACTAAGCTTCGAAGAAAAAGTTGTTGCTACAACTAAGGAAGCTATGCGTTTCCTTGGAGTACTTTATAGATACGTCGAGATCAGAAATCTTCAGGCTTTATCTCTATACTACAGAACTTGCGTTTCTCCTTCACTGGAGTACTGTTCACCCGTATGGTCTATAGCTACCCCTACAGTGCTTTCTAAGTTGGAGAGAGTTTTAAACTTCTTCCTAGCATTTGTTAGATTCAGAGTTCCCACTGTTCGTAACTTGCACAGAAAATCGTTACTTTGAAGCATTAAATACTGAATCTTCAGAATATCGTCGTAAGATGGCCGATTCCTCTATAAAATCGTAAATGGACAAATCAGATGTGACCAACTATTATCAAACTTATATTTCAGAGTACCTACGCGGAGTACAAGATCCAAACACTATTTTGCTCTTCCACACCCAAGGATATCACTAATAAAGAGATCCCTATTTTATAGATTACCTTCCCAATTCAGTGAACCGGACATCACTTCCAGTTACATTGCGCATTTGAGGATGGTTACTGAACGACTGAATCTATAGTTTAAGTTTTATTTAACTCTGTATTGCTTCTAATACGTAGCTTATTGTTATTTCTTTTCTTTGTTGCGCATTGTTATTTTGTTGTATGTAAAATGGCCTGACCTGTATTTGGATACTTAATAAATAAATAAATATTCGTCTTGGTTCACTTATAACATAATTCACAAGCTTAAATTTAAGACACATTCATCATAGGAAAATGAAAACTGGTGTAGATGTTGTTTTCCATTGAGATAAATTTCGCATATTACGTAGAGACCTAAAATCAGAAATTTCATTAGCATATAAATTTTTCATTGAAAGCTCAGAATACAATATTAATAAAGATCCAATGCAGTTTTGGAATTTTGTTAAGGAGGCCAAGTAGACGTCGTATACACTGATTTCAGTAAAGCGTTTGACTTGGTTGATCACGATGTTTTACTAAGCAAACTTGAGTTTTTCAATTTTTCTACGGAAACTTTAAAATTACTAACTTCGTATTTACGTAAACGTAAGCAGGCAGTTATTTTTTAAAGAATATACTGTATTTCTAAATATTTTGAGTCACTGTCCGGAGTGCCACAAGGTTCAAACCTCGGCCCTTTATTATATCTTTTGGTTATTAATGATATATCTGAGTGCATCGAGAACTCCCATATTCTGTTATTCGCGGATGACCTGAAATTATACGCTAGAATTGAATCAATTGAGGACAGTGCCAAGCTACAAAAAGACTTGGATAATGTCAAAGAGTGGTGCGACAGGAATAAATTTGTAATTAATACAAAAAAGTGCAATTCCATATCTTTTACAAGGAAAGAAAAGTATGTTGAGTATAACTACTCGATTGATGGAGTAAATCTATCGAAACCTGAAACGGTGAAAGATCTTGGAGTTGTCTTCGACCCAAAATTAAACTTCGGGCGTCACATTGAAATGATCACTAACAATGCGTACAGGAATCTTGGGTACATTTACCGTTTTAGCAAGTTTCTCCGTCTCGACTCAACACTTCTAAAATGGTATTACTCTTACGTGAGATCACAGCTAGAATACTCCTGTATTCTATGGACTCCGAACACTCAGAAATATGTTAAAGCAATAGAGAAAATCAAGTGAAAATTTTTGAAATTACTAATGTATAGAAAAACCACATTATATCCTGCATACATATCATACAGGGAATTAGTGAGCAATTTTAATATACAAACTTTGGAACAAAGAAAGCATCTAAACGATTTAATATTCCTGTACAAATAAATACACAATCAAATTGATTGTATTCATTTAATCCCGAAAATTTTCATTCAAGTCCCGAACACTAAAACTAGATTGGGTAATAATGGAACATTCTATTGAAAAAATCAAAGAACTGAAATTCTATATAAATAACCAGTTTGGAGAATGAGTGCTTTCTACAACAAAATTGAACCTAAAGTTAATGTAGATTATATTGGGAATGACTGACAAAGAAATTTAAAAGAATTGCGGGTGAAGTAATATGATTGTTTCTTGTATCTGTAATGTACACGCAAGCACTATAGTTAGGCATATTGTTTGTGGTGTTATGTTTTTGAATAAATAAATCACTTCTCCACAGTAAAAAGCAGTCAAATATATATGAAGAACGGAAATGCCAAACGTTCTAAGTGCCAAATGTGAAATTTTACAGAAAAAGCAGAAAGCGGAATGGATGTAACTTCACATAACGTATGTCTTCCAACATAATGCCATTGTTTTTACCTCTTCCTCATTGATGTGGCACTTGCAACAAGAATGGAGGTATGCGGGAGGGGGGGGGGTCATATCGAACATGCTTGTGGGCAAAAGTTTTTTTTTTTTGCGAAAAAAAAAGGCACTTAGAACGTTTGACATCTCCACTCTTCATATCGTTTTGTGTATAAAACTCATTTTTAAAATGGACAGTTTTTACTGTGTATGTATATTGAGACATATTGGAAACTGCCGACGAGATAATTTTGAAAAATCTTAAAAAGTTGTAGACTATATCCAATGCACATTTAGAATTGGAACTCTTTGTTTCTCATATTGCTACGTCATTTGCCACAGTCTTACTACATTTTTCAACGTTCGCACGTAGAACACTTCTGAGTCTACATCACCAATAGAATAATGTTTCTCTGAGAGCAGTTTAGTAGCTTATGCAATCCCTTTATTTTTAAGAAAGAAATTAGTTAATACATACCGGTCGTAAACACGAATACAGTAATAGGAATAATAAAAAAAAAGTACTGTTCACCAATATAATTTTTGCACTTTCAAATTGACTGATCATTCAGCAAAATTTATCACGTATTAACAACACAATAACTTCTAACATTATGGTTTTAAGTGCCTCTTCCTGATATTAAAATATAGATAAAAATAGAATACAAAAAAACAAGAAATGAAATGCATTCTTAAATATTCTAAGCAACCATGATTCATACATCAAAATTGGAATGTATGCAATGTAATGACTCCTCTATAAACTGTACAAGGTAAGCTCTCTTTAACATTAATAGACCGTGTCCTTAAACGAATGCAATAACTCTATTGCCGCTTATCGAGATAACACTTGTTTCATATAATAATGCTTTTTTTTTTAACGTACTACAAGGCTACTCTGTTATTGTAAAGGCATGCCACGTGTAATAACTGGTTGCATTTTATACGTTGCTTCCGGATGGTCTTTTAGCTAAATATTACTCGTGTTTTATGGCTATTATTAATTGGCAGTATATTAAAGTTAGGAACTCCATTTTACTTGTGGAATGTGCGAGGCTTGGATGAATAGTAAGTCCGATTTTCTAATTTATGCAAGATTTGAAGTATTTTCATGAATGAAAAAGGACATTCCTCAAAAGTTATATTTCAGGAACGAATTTAAGAGGTGGGACCACCAAATTCAGAGCTACAGGCAAAAATAGTATAACTTTAGGAGTAGGTATAATTATCTGTATTTAATATACATTTCATGCCCAGATACAGGTTGAACCCCCCTCCTCTCCCGGACGCCCATGGACTCCTCCCAAATCAAATTCTGGATACGTGCCTGATTATTTTGTTTTCTATTTTTACTTTTCGCTTAGTTGCCTTTCTTTGTCACATACTGTACATCATCTTGTTATGGTTCGTGAAACCGTGGACATCGTCTTCAAAGTCGACATTCTAGATCCCAGGAGCGTATCCTCTGGGCTATCTAGACTACCACCGCAGCGTAAGCTTGTGAACAAATGTTTTAATCTGCACAAGTAATATTAGTTTATATGAAAGAGAGGCCCGAACATCTATCATCGTCATCAATACTATGTGTGACTTGTTGGTAAATCTTATTCTGTGGCTAGTGGTAGTGCAAGCTGTGAATCCAGAATACGCCACTGATAGATCCTATAGTCAGCTAGCTTAATTCTCTTAATCTTGTGGACTTTTCGTAGTTTATGTAAGTAAGATCTGGGGCTTAAACGCTCAAAGAGCTGGCGTGAAACTTGCTAAAGGTCTACTGATCCAAGAGTATTTCACTCTGGCAGTAGAATTCGCCGTATTAAAATCTAAGTAAGACCACAAAGGCCAAAATAAGGAAACAAAGTTTCTATTATAACATTTTACCAACCAACCAAAAATCCCAGCATACACATTTTAATTACATGTCTTACAGAATTATCTACAACACATACATAATTTACATTTAAATTGTAGGTTCTACAACATATTCGCATTTCATAATCAACCAAGAATAAAACAGAATTAATTCTAGATTTTCCGTAATATAAAGAATTCATTTCGCTCTTTGCATTGTTATTAAAAACGCAAATATAATCTAGAAATCTTCTAGAGCAGGACCTTGCCATTTTATCTGTTGATAATTGCAAAAATTCCAGTTTATATAATAAATGAGTTGCTCATTCTTACTTAAACTCATCTTCCAACGTCATTTCAAATAAACTTGATTCAATTATTTTATTTCCTCATTCTTATGGGACATTAAATGTATTTAAGTTCATTTATTTCAGCAACAATATAATTCGAAATTCAGTAAGCACGTACGTATTCCCATATCAATCTGAGAATGGATCACAAAGGAACCGTTTCAAGCCTTCATTGGTTTCAAAACTGTGGCCCCGAAGACGTCATATAAACAGTCTTCACCTATCGACGATTCCAGTTAGACCAGTTCCTTCAACAGTGAGAAATTGAATCACTCTACTTTGTCAATCATACCGGATGCCGAGGATACCTGCCTCCATTTCAAGAGCAGAGCTGAAACCGGGTCACAGAGATGACTCAAAGACTGGTCTTGTTCCAAATGACATGAGTCATTACTGTGATGCCCCTTGAGAAGTGAGCTTATACACGAGAACTTCATTTTCAAGAGATTTAAAAGAGTTGAATGCTTTTATCCTAATTTATACTTCAAACACAAAATTCTTTCAGCCTATCCTTTCCGACGGGGTGGGCTTATTTGCTCAACTCTGGCAGCATTTTCTTCCGGGGAATATAAGACTATTTCCATATGTTATTACCATTATTAAGAACTTTTCGCTATGGTATTTATCGTGCTCTGGGGGTTAAAAATCCCCGGTCCCCCCCCCCTTAAGAAACACTGTTCAAACGTTAACAGTGTATAACAAGAAGGAAATAATTAAATATTTGCTTTGCACTCCGGGTCGAAATCGGGTCTGACCGTATCACAACATAGACTGACCTTGTGACCCGTTTCAGCTCGTTTCAAGAGCTAAACGAGACAACCCTTTTCTCTGAGAAAAAGGGAACAAGCGCGCCAGTCATACCATCTATTGATGAATTATATAATGTGAGGGATTAATTTCTACCCATTACAACTAACTTTTCTCCTAGTTTCCTCAGTCGCACTAGAATACTAGATGAATGAATGATACCTTAAACCAAGGCCGGTGTCCCCAAATTCTCTTTACTTTTCCCATTGAAGGAATTAAATGCATAGCTTCAGTTGGTATTTAGTAATACCTTAGATCCTACTTGAACATTTTCAGTATTTCAGATCAGAGTTTCCAAGTTTACAGTAATTTATAGTACAGTACCAAAGCTTACAGTACTTTAGAACACAGTTTGAAAGTTTATTGTACTTTAGATTTTAAGAGCACAGTTCTAAACTTCACGGTACATTAGAGCATTTTTTAAAACTTTACGGCAGACACCACCGAAATTTGCTATTCGCTATCACGAGGCAAAGTTTTGTCTCTTTTTTTGGAAATTCAGGGACAAGATAAAAAGGTCTTCCTCATCGAGAAGCGATTTCACCTCAGCGATCTATGCAAGGATTTTCCTGGTTAGTAAAATTAGTATATCTGCGAGATATCTTCATCCTCTTTAAATATACGGTTTTCCAGGGGTTTTCCTCAGTCACACCAGGCAAATGCCGGGATCGCACCTTCAACATAGTCCCTGGCCGACACCTTTCTCCTCCCGTGTCCCGGTCTGAGCCGTAGATGCGTAAAGGCCATAAATAAAATTCAGATTCCCTTTAAATATACTTAAATCTTCAAGGACCAAATAATAACAGATATCTAAGGACGAAAATGGCCTCAGTTCGCCAGAAGTCCCTTCCGAGAGACCCTGCGGGCGTTGGGTATATCACATTATTCAGTTCAGTTCAAGGAGAAAAGGTTAAAGTTGGAATTGTGGCATCATTGCCTATCCGAAATTGAGTCATTCCCAAACCTCACAAATTTCTTTAGTTCCACTGAGTAGGAGTTATCTAAGGAGAAACATCATTTATCGGACGCGATTTCAAATATTTAAAGCATTGTCATGTGATGTCACTGTGTTTAGTTTTAATTTTATTGTTGTTAATTTTGTATAAATAAAGAATTGTATATTTTATGTAAGAATCGCACGAAGCAAGGAAGCAGTTAATTCCAAGTTAAAAAGAATATTCATGTTTTGGATCGAATTAAAGGGAATCGGAATTCAAGCAGGTGTGTGGAATATGAGGGAGATGTAATTGGATATTTTACTTGTTAAAAGAGAGTAATACGAGTTTGGAATGGCAGTATTGATCAACATATCGCATTTCACCCAAATTAGTGGTTTTGTGGACTTTGGAATTATAAAGGGTAGCTTCGCTAAGTAGTTCAAAGTATCAACTAAAATAAGCAAAGACTCAAAGGGAAACCACGCCCACTTGCTCCTTATTGGCCAGAAGTGAGTACACCTCTTTCCCCATCGAGATTGATGATTGGACAGTGACATACGTTCATGTAGTGAGATTTCTAATATAAACTTGAGACTTGACTCCCTCTTGGCCACTGTTAGCTCATAGGCTCCGTTATATCAAGTAGAACAATAGTGACCAGACTCAGCTCTGCTGCCAAGTACTTTTACCAACCATCAGAGGAAAAAAGCTGGACATTTATCAACAATCCACTACAAGTTATTCGCAGTTAAATTACAGACTACAAAATTATACTCTTTCTCTTATAATCTGAATCCGCCATCAGTAACATCAGTTGAACAGTTGAGTTGAATTCTGTTTTCCGTATTTGCTAAATGACTATTTCCTAAATTAGAGGATTGTTGTTGTTACATTTTCAGTAATTAATCTTGTAGTGCTTGCGTTCGTGTGAATTTAGGTAATTAGCTACTCATAAAGTTAATATACAGCCTATACAATATGTTTCCTTTACCCTTATTTAAATCTTATTCAGGTAAGACACCAGGTGAATGCAGAAAGTGTACCTAATACAAAGCACATTGCAGTTTCCTCTGAGTATTTCATTACGTCCAATAAAACATGCATTCTTAACTGAGATACAGCTAAATAGCTACTAAATTGGATGTTGTTTGAGGTGTGTATCTTGTCCATTTAGTGACCGAGTTTCTCCGGGTCTGCATAAACCCCACACAGCATCCAGTTTAGACGACAGCATAGTCTGTGGACTTTAAGATTATCCGGAAGTATCGAAAAGGATTATGAAGGTAACGATGCGTTTTGTAACGACATACTTGTGCAAAAAATCGTTCCCTCCTGTCGTGACCCTGAAAATAAATATAGAAATAGTTAAAAAGAAGAAGAAAAAAAGTAGAATACAAGTTTCAAATATGAAGCTTGATAAGAAGGTTTATAAGTAAAATGCAGCTCCACGTTTTCATTAATAATGCTCCCTTTTCCCACCCAACTTGCGGTGAATTTCGTACAAATTACATTCATGTAAATTTCTAGCTTTACATTTCATGTAACGTTTTGTATAGCTGTCTCATATTAATGATTTCATGTACTTGTAATATCAGTTTTTCTTGCAATAATTCAAAAAATAATAATGATAATAATATGTATGGAATCATTCCAATAAATGCACTATAATAATAAATATTATAACGTTAAACATATTAAATATTTGATGCCTTTTAGTAGGTTGTTAAATCTTGGTGGTCCACGGATAAAAAAAAATATTTAAAGGCGGATCCGTGGTGAAGAAAAAGTTTAGAACCACTGCCGTATTGCCAATGATACTACCATTGTTTAAAGTAACCACGAAGTGGTTTTGAGTGAAAAATCACAGCATTTAGTAATGATCGACTTCACCCCACCCTGATCGACTTCACCCCTGATAACGGTACTTTAGAGCACGGTTTTATAGGTTACTTGATTTGAAGAGCGCAGTTTTAAACTTTTAAGTACTTCAGAGCGTAGTTTTAAAGTTTATAGTACGTTAGAGCAGAATGTGCAGTATTTTAAAGTTTTAGTTTTAAAGTTTACAGTAATTTAGACTAGAGCAGAATACACAGTACTTTTATAGCATAGGCTTAAAGTTTACTGTTCTTTAAGACCACAATTTTAAAGTTTGTAGTTCAGGGTTTAGATCATAATTTTAATCTTAGAGCACAGTTTTAAAGTTTACAATACTCTAGAAGTCTAGAACAATGGTTTCAGTCCGCAGACGGTAACGGCCCGCTAAACTATTGTGCCGGTCCTCGGCAAATTGATACATTTAATTATATAACCTTTATTTTTGTATTTTCCATATCAAAGCTTTGCTTTTATAAACTCAAGATAAAATAAAATAATAGCTGAGCAAAACAAATACGTTTTATTTATAAACTTTTAACTGTTCTGAAGTACTGCAAGGATTAAAACATCAGTGTGTCTGATGAAACCAAGTTGTTAGTTAGTTGGCGAAACCGTTACACGTTTTTAGTTTTTAAATAAAACGTATTTGTTTTGCTCAGCTATTACAGTATTTTATTTTATCTTGAATTTATTTTGTAGATTTCGAAAGTGGAGATTAAAGTTTATATTTCTTTTTCTTTTCTTTTCTTTTCAAAAAAGCAGCTAGAATCTGAAAATGTGCTGGCATCTTTTGAACGTTAAATAAATCTCGAACTTACTGGCATGTTCCCGGTCCTTGAAAGTTTTCCACTGTAGACCGCGAGTATTGAAAGGTTGAACAACACTGCTCTAGAGCACAGTTTTAATTTTTGTTTTATTTAGTACTTTAGAGCGTAGTTTTAAAGTTTATAGTACTTAAAAGAACAGTTTTAATCCTTGCAGTTCTTCAGAACAGTTAAAAGTTTATAACAGTTATAGTGAAGTTACGGTACTTTTAATTCTTTGTTTTTTCGGTGGATTTTCCTTGAAGTGTCAGTGACTAAATTTTTGTTCACATGAGAAGAATGCTGTGTAGGGGTAGTGTATATAGTTTCGGCACTCTTGAAATAGGTCTGAAAGGTACTAAAGTAGGTACTGTTATATCCATAGTGACGTGAACAACTGACGTAACCTGTTGTTGATGGCTATTCTCTTACAGGTAAGATATCTAAAAGCCAGATAAATTTGTCGTGTTTATAGCTTTGTTGGAAGTGTGATAAGGAGGCAAACACATACACACTTACTGCCGACAGAGTGTTACTTGATTGTTTACCTGTTTATTTACTGTTCTTGAATTGCATTTTATCTCGGTTAGATAACATTTCCGTGTGACGCTTTGTCAGCTGTTAACCTTTTGTTAATATTGCATGTCGTCTCAATGTCTCAACAGCGTATTCACATAATAGAAATATATCTTAAAAAAGATAACAGGGGGCTGAAAAATCGGTACAGACAGGGTCACGAGATAATACACACACACACACGTTCAAGTACTGCAATTGATTATTGTCAAGGGAGATATACAGGATTACGGAAACTATAGAGGAATCAAGCTAATGTCACACACGATGAAGATTTGGGAGATAATTATAGAAGGAAGATTACGAGAAGAAACATCAATAGGAAAACAACAATTTGGATTTATGCCAGGAAAAAGTACAACAGATGTAACGTTTATAGTAAGGCAAACTATGGAAAAGCATCAGGAAAAGCAAAAGGATTGCACATAGTCTTTATTGATTTGGAGAAGGCGTACGACAGAGTACCACGTCAGGAAGTATGGAGATGCTTGAGGGAGAAAAGAGTGCAAGAGAAATATGTAAGGATAATCCAAGATATGTATACAAGAGCTAGAACTCAGGTAAGAAGTAGTGTGGGATTGACACGCCAAATTCCTATTAGGGTTGGATTACACCAGAGTTCAGCTTTAAACCCGTGCCTCTTCAGCGTAGTCATAGACGTTATAACTCAGGATGTGAGAGATGTAGCCCCCCTAGTCTATGATGTTTGCCGATGATATTGTACTATGTAATACTAATAAGGCAAAACTTGAAAGGAAAGTAGAGAGTTGATGGAAGTCTCTGGAAGATAGAGGCCTAAAGATTAGTAGAAAGAAAACTGAATATCTTGAGTTTAACGGAGAAGGAAAAATGGACAAGTGATGTTGTAAGAAGAACGATTGAATTAAGTGAAAAGTTTTAAATATTTAGGCTCAACTGTTACTGGGATTGGTGATTTGGACTCTGAAACAACACACAGAATGCAAGAAAGGATGGCAAAATTTTAAGAAAGTGAGTGGCGTTCTCTGCGACCGCAGAATCACGGTGAAGAATAAAGGGATGATTTACAAAACAGTGGTTAGATCAGCAATGATGTACGGAGCAGAAACATGGCCAAAAAAGATCAGATGTCACCGAAATGAGAATGCTACGCTCGATGTATGGGATAACAAGAAGAGACAGAGTGAGAAATGTGAGTAAGAGAACAACCAAAATTGTAGAGATATCTAAGAAGATACAAGAAAGAAGACTGGAGTGGTATGGACATGTAATGAGGAGAACAAATGACTGTGTAGTCAGAAAAGTGATGGCAATGGAAGTGGAGGGAAAGAGAGGTAGAGGGAGGCCAAGGAGGAAATGGATGGAGGGTTAAGTAGGATCTCGGGAAGAAAGGTTTGTCAGGGAAAGAAGTTCAGGACAGGGCTTTGTGAAGAAGACTCATCAGAAACGTAGACCCCACGGAGGTGGGAAAAGACGGAGAAAAATAATAATAATAATAATAATAATAATAATAATAATAATAATAATAATAATAATAATAATAAGGTTACCATAGTATTTACGAACTAAATACGGACACATTAGTTTAAAACACATTTATTTAAATAGAATGACATTCCGAACAGTTAGTTGAGACATCAACATAAAATACACACTTAATATAAGGCAGTCAAAAAGTTCTTGCCGTTTTGACGTCTCATGGGAAGACGTGATCACGGATACGGGAATAAGTGGCTCAGGTACTGGAAAAGGGATCAGGATGGGAGTGGGAACGTTGACCGTGACCAAGACAGGCGCTTTGCGTACTTATAGCAATCATAGCTCAAGTAGCGGTGTGAAGAAAAATGGAGGTGTCGAAGCAGCTCGTTCAGATTTGTCTGCTTTGTGACTAAGGTGGACTTGTCCGCAGCCGATTCAAGTCACCGAATACGTAAAGCCTTAGCAAATAATGCTGTGAATGAACGCACCACCAGCCATTGGTTATTGGTTCCAGAAATTCAGGTCGGAAGATTTGTCCGTGTGTGATGAACTCGGCAGTGGGCGCCTACAGGGCCTAAAGGCGGCCATAGACAAGACAGACAGCAGTGAAACATGTGGTTAGCTTGTCGAGTGCTTCCAGGTTTCTGATGAAACAGTCAGATTTCACCTGCACCTCATGGGGAAGGCGTACAAGTTGAGCAAGGGGTACTGCACCCACATTGTCGGAAGCCAACATGGACCAACAACTAACAGACTGTTGTGTGACTATCAAAAACGCTAAGAACTTTTGTTTGCCTTCTGATCATAGGTGATTGTTTATATTTGTATCTTCTCGGTTGTCAAGGTCGGAGAATCTCCTCGCCATTAAGTTTCAATATATTTGTGTTTCAGAACTGGGTCTATCGTTAAGCGATAACAAAGACTGTAGGAATATTGCAAGGCAATAACAAATACTAGGCCATACTATAGTTTAACGCTGTAGGAACAATTTGCATGTGTGTGTAACGTCTTTATAAATAGTGCGATATGTATTTGTGGAAATATGTGGGTTTACATAATCAAAAGTCAACAGCTGACCACGTGAAAAGTACGGACGTTTAGTTAATTTTTGCAAAGTACGGTACGGACACGGACAGAGCCTTTAAAATACGGACGTATGGTAAACCTAGTAATATGTACACACCAAAATCGGAAGAGCGGAAATTCGCTTGAATTAAGCGGAATATCTCCTCTGACGAAGAGCGGAAAGAGGGACCATTCATTTAGAACCGTCTTTCATCGGAGAAAAGATGATTTTTTTTCTCGAAACCAGCTGGGATCTTTGGTTGCTCTTTTCGATAGGAATGTAATTTTTTTTAGATGCATTTCCATCAATTGAGATGAAATTATCGTGTTTTAAATATAAAAACGACACAATAAAATTAAAAAAAAAAAAAAACATTTGGTAAAACTTTGGTAAACTTTATTGTTTGTTATATGGACCAGTCTAGTAACTTTTGACTTCGGCCTGTCACGATTCGCCCTTTAGCTGTTAAAATCCACACCCATACCCCTGCCGGGACACGAACCCGGGAGCTTCGAGCCGAAGACCTACCGCCGCAGACCGCCCGACAAAAAGAATCATATATTCACACAAGTAGTAAGAAATAAAGAATGTATTCAAAGGATTCGATGGTAATTGAACTTACTACCTCCCAGCCAGCGAGCCAAATGCCCTATCTACTACGCTAGTTGTCCAACTTGCCTGAGAACTCCTACGAAAGGGTCCCGTCAGGTACTTCGGAACAACGTTAGAAATATCTTGTATATACCATACTCGTAACGTCTTTTGGTATATTGTTGTCATCGAGAAAAGTTATCAGGTCTTTCGTTGTCATTTCTCCTAAACGCGATGAACTCACAGTAGGGTTTCGTAAAAGCTTTGTATTTTTGGACAATTTTTTCGAGTAGCTGTAGACTTCGGTTCGTCAAAATGTCATTAGCTGTTTTTAAAATCCACAAGCATCCATGCATGCCTCAAGCCGTTATTCGAACCCAGAACCTCGGAGACGCTGACCTAACCCCTCAGATCGCGATTGGTAGTAGGACTTCATCTTTCGATAACCTTTGCGGTAATAAACTTAACTAGTACCAGTGCTCGAAATAAGAATTTAGAAGTGACGGTATATTTTAGAAGTATAAGAACAATGTAAACTATACCCTATTATATTACTTCGCGTTTTTAGGGTCATTTTTTTAAAGTAGTCAACTAATTTACCCTTCTCCCCTCAGTTGGATAAGTTGAAAGTTAGTTGACCAATTTTAGGATGTTTTACTATTTTGTTGATTTGCATGGACGTATATAATAAAGTGGGGATTATCAATAAGCTTTAGATATAAGAACTAGGCTACGGATACATATTCTATAGTCAGGGATTCCACTAGTATTTTAAGTTTGGGGTGGGTGGTATAAAGTCAAAATTGGGAGGGTGTAAATGGAGTTTTGAACAATTTCAATCGATTTTTGACAATTTTTTTTTATAGTTGGGGGAGCGTTCTCGAGAATTTGGGTGGTTGACACCCCCCACGGGGAGGGAGGTCCGGCGCAATCACTGGCTATATAGTTCTGTTTTTAACTTTCACTCTATATTATAACCACTGCTTTTGCTTGTGGAGCAAGCAATCACAGGCGGCTACAATTACTTTTAGGAAGGTCTTAATAAATGTTACTCGAGACAAAATTCAATTCAAGCTCCCCAGAACGGCTCCAGGGCTTTAGGGAGGTTGAACGAATAGGATGTTATGGAGGGAGAGAGGAGAGTGGATCGGGATGTCTCAAATTTTCAATGATAAAATTACAAAATAAATTCTGATACCGGGAGTAGTCGTTACAAGTTCCACCACCATTGCCCATATGAAGAACTGACATAATAAAATGTGTCCTGTTCCCCCCATCAATCGAATATTCTGCGCCTCTATAAAGAGAAAGGTGCATGTGCGAGAATCGAATGCAATTACCGGGCGATGGAATTTGCCAGACTCATCCCTAAGAGTTTTCTTTAACGACGAAGTGCTCCTTGGTTCTCTAGGGCTGAAAAAAAAAAGGTACTCTATGTTCCTGTCCTGTGTGACTGAGAATTACTTTTATACCAAAATTGAATTGACCTGGGATAACCTTACGAATTTTGAAATGAAACATAGGAATTAGATAACAGCAAATAAACTTTATAAGATGCTCAAATAAAAAAAAAACAATAGAAATAACAAAACAAAGAAGTACCAGAGGATGAAATCCCCTGGCGGATTTGTTGGAAAGTGAACAAAATCAACTTTTAGTATGGTAAGTTTTATCTGAAAACCTGAGGTATTGAATTATTTGCCCAGATGATAGAAATTACACGTTTCTTCTTCTAGCCAACACACTTATTATAAAGGAGCTGATTTAATGTTATATTTGTAAGCATGTTTCACATTGATATAGCTTCTTCTGCACTATCAGAAAATACAGAACGTAAAAGTGTAATATAGTCTCGACATTACTGCTATGATATCATCAGTGATATTTACAACAGAAAAAAAAACAAAAAAAAAACATTTCAAATGTTCTTTGGTTACCTTGCAACTAGACTGAGGGGAAACAAAATAACAATAATACTGTATTGTTTAGTGGGCTCAATATGATCCGATACGCTCCTACGTACAAGGTACAATCGGCATAAAAGAAAAGGTTTACAAAGAGCTAAATTACACATTATGTGGCTAGAAGGCGTTTTAGACATTTTACAGACTATTACACGTGCGTGTTTTTATTACAATATTTTAGATCCAACCCTTAATAGTACTTCTAAAAATTGACATCGACCCGTTAGTCACTCAATTGCATATGCATTACTCATAAGTGATGGGAAGATAGAAAAACAAAATTGCCTACGAATTTAATTGGTTAGAAGATTGGAGCAAGATTTTAACGAAATAAGAAAAACAATAAACGAAATTAAGGGGTGAGCTTTGAAAGTTGGAAATTAGAAATATGAAACGATAGTAGGGTGACTTGCATGCTACTGGCTGACTTTAGCTTAATTATGATATGCGAAGAACAAACGAAATAGGTTAGCGGCACCTTTTGCCGTCTCCGCTGACAGACTGAGTTAAACACGATTTAAAAAAAATACACAACCTTTTTTTTAAAAACACATTACATTGAGGAATAGATATGTACTCTTAAATCTAAACACACTTTATTCTATAGAAAAATCTAACTTATCGTTTCTAAATACTACCTACTTATTGTAAATATTGGCCAATATTCGCGACATAAAAAAAA
>JAGDQP010006065.1:0-59566 GCA_022664845.1 Lepisma saccharinum
TTAGACCTTCCCGCCAATCTAGAGATGATGAAGACATCAAAAAGCTTTCTGATTGGCTCACTCTTCACAACCCCTTTGAACTCAACCGAAAAGAGTACCTCATCAATATTGCAACAGGGTTAGTAGCTGACGTCAAAGTGAATTGTGAGAGAGCGGTTGAGATTGGGTCGAAATCATTGTCTGAAATGATGGGTAAAACATTTGGAAATATAGTTTTGAAGAGAAAAGATAAAGTCGTGCCAATATCTGCAACACACAATACAATTAATATTAGAAAGGAATCTATTAGCATCAATCCAATTCAGCTTTTCAGTCGGATTGCTGCTGTGCTGCAGTCACATGAGGAATTGCCGGAATATTTTAAATATGAACTCGCGCCTTATCCTCCATCTTTATTTGATGACATTTCTATACGAAGAACCAGAAAATCTGTAATTATGGATATTATAGAGGCTATCGAACCCTGTGTACAGCCTCCATCAGAATTAAGATACATTGTAGATGGTGGCTTCCAACTTCATGCTGTTATTTGGTCTGGTGTTTACACATATGCAGAAATTTGTAAAAAAAAATCTTACAATATGTACAGAATCATTTTTCGCCCTGTGAAGCAGTAGTTTTTGATGGGTATGCGACTGGCAATACCAAAGATGTTGAACGGCAGAGAAGGATGATGTCAAAGATGTCTGCTACAATTGCATTTGAGTAATATATGAAGGTAACAACTGATCAAGCACACTTTTTACGTAACTCTGAAAACAAGGCTCGCTTGATTGACATCCTTAAGACTCAGTTTCACTCTGCTGGTATTACAGTGTACCAAGCTGAAGGAGACGCAGATGCTCTAATTGCTGCTACTGCCATTAGTATTGGGAATAAAAATATTTCTCTTGCTGTTGTAGGAAGTGACTCTTGCTTGCTCTTGATTTTAATTGCTCGTGGACATCCACACACTACAATATATTTCATGAAGCCACAAACTAACAATAATGAAGGCAAATGCTTTCACATTTGCAATATCCAGGGAAACCTAGAAACACTTAAAGACAGTTTTTTGTTCTTCCATACCGTCACAGGATGTGACACGACTTCTGCTATATTCAACAAAGGAAAACAGAGCGCATTCAAAATTCTTCAGAAGGACCAAGAACTCTCCAAAGCAGTTACAGCGTTCAACAACTCTGATCTAGATCCCCAAACAATAATTGAGGTAGGAGAAAGATTTCTTGTGAGGTTATATGGAGGAAAGAACAATGTTTCTTTGGATGAGCTCAGATATAATTTGTACAATAAAACAGTAGCTAGGAAACTATCTTCATCATCCAATTTAGCAACGTTACCTCCAACAAGTGCAGCTGCATCCCAACACTGTCTTCGTGTTTACCTTCAAGTACATCAATGGTTAGGGAATAATTTAGAACCAACAGAATGGGGGTGGCACTCAGGGGAAGGTAAATTGTTTCCAGTGACAACAAACTTACCGGCTGTTCCTGAAAACCTGCTCAACCTGATATCGTGCCAGTGCAAGATCACAACACAGAAAGACTGTGGCGATAAATGCCAATGCAGAAAGGTCGGACTCGTGTGTTCCAAATTTTGTTACTACTGTGAAGGAAATGGTTGTTCCAACATGCCAGTTGCTGATGATTCTGAAGATGATGACGCCTTTTTTTAATAGAAGAAAGAAATAGGAGGCGAATCATTCTCAAGGTTATTACAGGTAAGTTTAATTATTTTACTATCAACATTCTTCAACATTTGCTGTTTAAAATAGTGAAAACACGACTGAAATAGCTTTAAATTAACGAAAGTTATTAAAGAAAAAGGAGAGTAAGTGTTGCGAGCCCGGCTGCCATCTTCGTTCGCCATTTAGGGGGTGAAGCAAACATGGGACTTTAGGGGATTTTTGGGATTTCATTTGAGAGGTCACAAAGAGTAAATCCTGAAAAAATTAGCTTTTTATAAATTATTTTAGCTCGCAACCCCATATTTACTGTATTTTCCGACCGCCATCTTTGTCCACCATTTTGGGGGTGAAGCGAACACGGGATTTTAGGGGACTTTTCGGATTTCATTTGGGAGGCCACAAAGAGTAAATCCTGAAAAAATTAGCTTTTTATGAATTATTTTAGGTCGCAACCCCATATTTACTGTATTTTCCGGCCGCCATCTTTGTCCGCCATTTTGGGGGTGAAGCGAACATGGGATTTTACGGGACTTTTCGGATCTCATTTGGGAGGCCACAAAGAGTAAATCCTGAAGAAATTAGCTTTTTATAAATTATTTTAGCTCCCAACCCCATATTTACTGTATTTTCCGGCCGCCATCTTTGTCCGCCATTTTGGGGGTGAAGCGAACATGGGATTTTAGGGGACTTTTGCAATTTCATTTGGGAGGCCACAAAGAGCAAATCCTGAAAAAATTAGCTGTTTATAAATTATTTCAGCTCGCAACCCCATATTTACTGGGCTATAACCTCTCTTGCCTTCTGTCTTGCTGTCTCGGTATTTAACCCCAATCCGGGAATGTAGGAATTTCTTCCGTGTTGAGGGCGTGAGAGTACAAATAGTTTCATGCCTGAGCTACAAAAAGTGGAGCTTCGAACTGTGTTATCCCATCCTGTCCACACTTTGTTATTTGCTTCTATTATTTCTTTACGAATTGAATCAATGCTTGTTTTGGCTATTTTATTATGTGGATTTATTTCCTTTTTTGTAGAGAAAAGCATAAAAATGATTTCATTTTCTCGTGTTCATCGTGTGTAAAACTTATGGAAATGTCCTTAATCATGGTGTTTTTAAAAGTTCAATTGGTTACATTGTGGTTATGCCTTTTTTGGGGTAAGTAAAGCAAGTTTGAACTTTTGATCTGCTCTCTCTCTCTCTTTTTTTTTAAAAAACTTTTTAGCGTTTCGTTTAACAGGTCCTTTCAGCCCGGTTTATTCTTCTCCAATTTTCTATTTCTTCTAGCTATGATTGGACTAAATACACAGGTGTCAGTGGAGAATCTTTAATGCACTATTTGTTTCTCGAAGCAGTATGGCATTTTCTATTAATTTTTATTTTCTTCAATTTTTTGTGTATTATTATTATTAATAATATTGTAAGGAGTTGAACAATCCCCATGATGCCTAAAATGTTTTTGTGCTTTTATATGCTAAACTTTCCCTATATTTTTAGAGGAAGTTTACCGAGTTCCTGTGGGGTATTAATTGTTTGTCCCAGGCAGGAATCAGCTTAATGATCCCAGATAATTTCGCTATGTTAGCTGCGCTTTTTATTGAACAAAGAAGTTGATGGTGTAGGCAAACTGGTAATTTATGAAAGTCAATTCTTCAATAATTATTATACTAGATGTACCGGTTAATAATGCGGATTTGGAAGCAAAGATACGTTGTAGAGAGACATAACAAGTTCTTTATTCAAAATAATGTCCATCACTAGCTACATATTTGTCCCATCTTTCTGGTAATTTGTGGATACCGAACCAATAGAACTTTCCTGGTTTGGAGGCAAACCATTCAGAGACCCACTTTTCCACTTCTTTTTACGTTGTGAAGTGCTGCTTAGACATCGCGTGTGCCATCGATCGGAACAAATGATAATATGAAGGTGAAAGGTCTGGTGAATAAGACGAGTGGTGAATAATACATCCCAGGCAAGATCCTTTAGCGGTCTTTAACTGTTTTGATGTGTATGATGATGCGAAGCAAAATCACTTTGCCGTGTCTTCTGCGGTCTTTTGACAATCAACTCGTGATGCAAATTTATTATTTATTGTCGGTAGCGATCACTATTAACGGTATTACTGGGTTTAAAAGTCCATAATACAGCACACGCTTCTGATCCCAACAAACACAGAGCATCGTCTTCTTGCCGAAACGATTTGGTGTCGTCGATATTGATGATTGACCTGGATCAACCCATGATTTTATGCGTTTAGGATTCTCAAAATACACCCATTATTCATCGGCAATCACTAGTCGATGCAGAAAGGACTTTCCTTGGTGCTTTTGAAGCAAGAGTTCACTTATGACTTTTCTCTTTTCCAATTTTCTTTTGGCACCCATTTTTCTTCCTTTAAAATTTTCTCCATTGCTAGTAAACGATTATAAATGGTTTGCTGAGTAACATTTAATCGTTCTACAAGTTGCTTTTGAGTTTGACACGCATCTTCCACCAATAATGCTTGCAATTGTTGATCTTCAAACTTTTTCGGTTACCTGGGCGTTCCTTGTCTTTAACATCGAAATCACCACTTTTAAAGAGTTTTACCCACCGTAAACGCGTATCTTGAGATGGTGCGGTACACCTGGTATACGGAGAGCATTGTCTCTTTTAAATGAAACGAACTTCAGGTGACAGTCGCAAGAATACCTCACTTCTCTAATTTTATAAAAAATGGCATTCACGTTCCGAACCGCACCTGATACGTCTAACAATGCCCTTTTATTATCACAAGACATTATTTCACGTTTGGATATTATTTTGTAATGTTTCTCAGATAAGAAAATTGCAAAATGAATTTTCAACTTTGAAAGGGGCTTGTCAACGGCACCTTTTCTGAAATTTGCTATGGGAAAGTACTTCTAAAACTACGTATAAAGTGCTGATTTTGGATTCATAAGAGTTACATTTAATTCGATAATAATGGAATACGATATAAAAGTACAAATTTGTACCAATAATATTAATTTTGATCATCTATAGAAAATTATTAAAACTTTGTCAAGTATATGTTTGACCTTTAATTTTCATACATGCATGCAAAGTACTGGCAGTAGGCTAGGAAAATTTAGGGGGGAGCTTGGAAAAATTATGGGGGACTAAGACCCTAGCCCTCCCTTGGCTACGATCATGCTCAGTGACACCCTTTTTCTAAACACCTGCTCTAAAAAGAATATGGTACTTTACTATCAGTGCAAAAACATAAATCAGATTACTAATCAAAATCTTTCACTGGGTATACTACTAGAGCTTGGAACGAAATTGCTGAACATATCAGGGACTCAGGTTCTCTATTATAATTTAGACGAAAACAAATATTTTTTTCCCAGCCACAATTCTCTGACTCACTAGACACACAGGTATACAGATCACCACAACACAATGTTATATCATATCAATATTATTGTTATTGTTTTCTCTCAAATTACCAGTATTTTTCTTTCTTTTGTAATCGCTTTATGAATGTAATATTATATATTTCTTCACTTTCAATTGCAATTGATAATGTATGTTTTTAGTGTTCATTTTTTGTTTTGTAGTGTTGAGTTTTTGTTTCGTTTTGTAGTGTTCAATTAATCATCTTGTAGGAGTGTTCAATTATGTATATAATGCATACATATCATTTGCATTGAAATGAAAAATATAGAGGCATTAATTTCCGATATTTTTCAAAAATCTTCCGAAGTGTTATTGAATCAGAGATGAATTAAAAATTTAACAATTACATAAAAAAAATGGAAAACATTATTGTTACAATTTCGGAAGGCCACCATCACAATCACTGCAGATCGTCATAATCAAATAAATTATATCTTCGAAATCATTGAAAAAGTCGGCATGAACTGCCTACTCATTTGCCGCCAAATACAATAACAGGCCATCAGAACCTCTTGCCTCTTCCATCTCCTTGTATGGTCCAGCTCCTTCAGGAAACATTTCATCTGCTACAACGGTAGGCTTCATGTTAACAGTTACCTACTTATACTTATGGAAAGCGACAAACGTTCCGTCAAATAAATCAAAATTACAGTAGGAATACCTCATCTAATTCTTTGCCTTTGGGTATGGCTCCCTGGATTGAGGCTACATTACCTCTTTGAATTGCCATACTTATTCTTTGAATTAGGAAGCTGCTTGTAAACTTTGGTAAACTTTATTTTTGTATGGATCAGTCTAGTAACTTTGGACTTCGGCCCATCACGATTCGCTCTTTAGCTGTTAAAATCCATGACCCTGCCGGGACCTCCGAGCAGATGGCCTACCGCCGCAGACCGCTCGGCCACCCGTCCGGGGAAGGTGCTTGTTCTATCATCACCAGATAATTGTGTGATACGCTTATCTATTTCCTTCATAAAGTTTAGGCTATCTTTTCCCCATGAACCACTGGATTCAATAGCATTCTACGAAATGGTTCTTCTCTGCAAGATTATTGTATTTTCTTCTTTTTTCCGTTTCTTTTCGACTGCCGATGTTTCCCGCCTAGATTGAGGAAAGAGGGAGGTTGGAAGGAGCGAACGTATCTGAGCAAGCGAAGTTCCAAATTAACGGTTTGCCTCTCTTCCAAGGTAACAGAGTCATCCCATCTGGTCTTTTACCGTCTATTCTGCTACATCCAATAGGTTTTCGTACTGCAGAAATGCCAGCTGATATTAGTGCTCTCATTATAATGTCATTAACATTCGAGTGACGAGGATGTCTACCTGCGCTTTTGGAACAAGAAAGGCCATGTAATTTTCTTAAATTTACTTCACACTTGCATGCCTGACCTTTGTGACTTTCACAAATATCTGCACTCAAGCGAATTCCCCACTGCTAATCGGAAACAATCGTTACTTAGGTGAAGACCGAGAGGGGGTGAAGGCAGAGCTTTGAGCCAAGCACCTGCTTCGAAGGAAGAAGCGGCAATTATTCTGACTTTGTCTTCTAAATTATCTGCAGACTGAATTAAAAAGGAGAGGTGTGATTTGATAATGGGTTCATCCCATGTGAATTGCTTTGATTTTGTATCGATTTCGGTTAAGTCTGACCCAACTAATAATGACCATGTTGAAAACCAAACCTCAATCTCAGAATCCCCATGAGAACTGATATTGTTTTGGAGAACTGATTCTATCAGGCATCGGGACCACAGAATGACGCCAAGAAGACGGGATTAGCCAAATCTAAGGCGCAACGAATGCCTAATCCTTCAAAATTGACTGATAGAGAAGCCTGAAGCCATGCATGATCAGGAAGAAAAGAATTGAGGATGGATTATAAATCAAATTTAATGATGTTATCGTAACGTTCGAGTAGATCTTCTTCCCTCCAAGAAGGCGAACAACGCAGAAAATATAAGGTGCAATCAAATGAAAAGGTCCATTTCTATGTACAGACTTTATTACTGGATAGAGCTATATATAATGACCATTTCGTGTTGAGGCACTTATCCCACCTTGACACGAGATGATGAATGCCCTGGAAGAAGAACTTCTTGGCTTGAGTATGGAACCACTCAACACGTTGTCCGGATATTTGCAATTGGACCTTTTCATTTGACTGAACCTTATATAATGCCTTGGTATGCCAAAAGAGGATCTTAATAAATAAAATCATGAATGTGCAGAGATCGATGAAAGACGTGAAAAATACATTTCAAGACTGGCTATTTACCCAATTAATAACGATCTCCTTGCTTCAGTAGAGAGGACAGCATCTAAAAGAAAAGCATTTGACGGAGACATTAATTGAATGCCTGGAGCCACTTCGTTGAACATTGTGAGAAGTGTGTGTGTTGGTTCTATTGTTGTTTTCAGAAAGCTAATTTCACATCTAGAAAAAATGTCAAGACCAATTGTAATTGCCTTCTTATGGGTATCCTTTAATGTATTTAATATAACATCCGGGTCTCCAGCTATGGTTCCGTCGTCTAGTCATACCATATAACTTATTCAAGTCAGTATTGATATATAATAAATAATAAATAAATCACAGCCATATTCAATCCACAAGTGGATGAGGCCTCTCTCCGAAGAGAGGAGTTGGTCTACTGCTCCCACGCTGACCAGACGGGTTGGTAGAGGAGAGCTGAAACTCTCACTGTGATCGCCACTGTCTTTTATTTACAGCAGCTCCCCAATTGTCCTCACGGGTCAACACCGAAATTTTTGAGCCCCCACCGGGAGTCGAACCCGGGACCGCTCGCACTGAAGCCGAGCGCTCTACCGACTAGGCTCTCATTGATATATGTATATATAATGTAAATTTAATAATATATATTTAATAATAATAAATTTGATAATAAATTCAATCCAAATGGTTGAGTGGAAGAAAAGGATATGCCTAACTCCATCATTTAAAAGAATAATAAATAAAATAAAATGTAATAATAAACCCATATATTTGTGCAAGTTCGCTCCAAATCACTCTAACAAGTTGTTATTCTCCTCCTCCCTCACAATTTACATAATATAAGAGTTATTCTTTATTCGCGGTAAATTTGCAAGAAAATTACTATAAGGCAAATTATCCATCTATCTTAGTCATCTACATATATTGTCTCAAAGGAACATGTAGCTTCCAATACTTTAAAGTTATATAGGAATCTCGGATTCCGCCAGGATTTTCTTTAAAGTCAAACATAAAAAAGCAAGTTGGAGCCAGAGCTGAAACTGCTCAGCAGGTCAAATTTCAAACTAGATCATCGACATCTAAATCAGGCTGGGTCAGCAAGTAACCAAATGTGACCCGGTTTCAGCTTTGGTTGGAGCATAGCATAGATTTTTATTTAATGTTTTTTTTAATGTAATAATCTCATATATTTGTGCAAGTTTGCTCCAATTCACTCTGACGAATTGTTATTCTCCTCCTACCCACAATTTATATACTATAACGAGTTATTCTTTATTCGAAATAACTTTGCACGAAAATTACTATAAGGTAAATTATCTATCTATCTTAGACATCTACATATCTTGTCTCAAATGAACATGTTGTTTCCAATATTTTTGTGTTGTACGGGAACCAGGGATTCCTCTAATATTAACAGTTTGAGTGGGTTTAATTTTGCACGTTTTCTATCGATTTTTCACCGTAAACATTTTAAAGTTGAGGGCGTTCTCGAGGACTGCAGAAGACTTCCCTACAGGTGCAATAGTTGACGGGATTTAAATTTCATCTGAGTGTGGAAATAAAGAGATTATTAGAATTATATTAAATTATGTTGGAAAATCAGCACGACAAAATATAGTATGGCACTAAGGTATAATAAGAAAAACTGTTTACTTTGCTCAAACTTGCTTTCTATGAGCTTATAGACTTGTTTAAACAGTAGCCTACTCTTTGAATTCAATTTAAGGCCTTAGGCTACTTTAGTTCAAGCCAAATGGATGATGTTTGAAATGAATTGCTAAAATGGATAGATAAAGTGCAAGGAAACGCTATTTGTCCACCACAAAACTCACATAGCCTGAGCTGTAACCTGCCAAATGGATGATAATGGGAATTAATTGCTAAAATGGATAAAGTGCAAGGAAACGCTATTTGTCCACCACAAAGCTCACATAGCCTGAGCTGTAACCTACCAAATGGATGATGATGGGAATTAATTGCTAAAATGGATAAAGTGCAAGGAAACGCTATTTGTCCACCAGAAAGCTCACATAGCCTGAAGTGTAACCTAATAGAGCACCCCCAAGCACCGGAGGTGAGAGCTCTGCTACTGAGCTAACGCCCCCCAGGGCCATAAGCAAGGAAGCTAAAGAAACAAGGTAGGTGCCACGCTCATATTATCGTCTGGAGTCTCGCTCGTATGACGTCAGCCGCAGTCGAGGGAGCAAGAATATAGGATAACACATACAAACACAAGCTGTATCCATGCGTTTAACACACAGAGGGACATAAGCTAATTGGCGAAATGATTTGCAATTAGATTTTGTTGTGTCTGGTGTGTAGTTCCAAACTGATATTTAATAAACCCGGTGGACATGTTATCGCACTAAGGCGTCTGTACAAAGTGCAGGTACTTGGGAGAGGATAACACAAAACTCTTCTGAATGGTGCACGTACTATAACAGCTTTAGTAATATTATCATTTTCCCAGATCTTACATGCGACATTAAGAAGTATTTCATGTTGGCTTTTTGAAAACATTTTGTTAAATTTTTCACCAACCTTTTTAAATTTTTATTTTAATTTTTCTCGAGATAAGATATTTTGTTTTCTAAAGCTAGAATATTTCCTCTGCATCTGAAAAGTTACGTTTTTAATAAACAATTCTCCGACAGAAATCCTTCAAACTTACCGCCACTTACAATAATTAGATCATTGCTTGTAGCAGCAGAATCGGTTACATTTATAACCAAACTTTGAGGTTTTAAGATATCTACACAAGTTTCTTCCGATCTTCACATCTTGCGCTACGTGCTTTGTTTCGATCATCCGTCAACAATAACAAATGAGGTTCTGCAGAATCTTTTAATTAATTTTTTCCTGAGTTAACTAGTGCCGGATCTAGAAATTTTCCTATGGGGAAAAAATTAAATTTTGCCGTCCTTTCCACCGCTCTTTTGCCGCCCTTTCCATCGCTTTTTTTAAAGGCAAACAACACGACCGGCCGACCCAACGGCCACAACGTTGTCTCGCATCACGTAGTGTACTTTTGTTATCATCTGTGGAGCATATCGTGGCATCGCTATTACTAACTCCAGTAAGGCAATATACCTGTCTATCTGACTTCATAGTTTCGAATTTGGAAGATGAAGGGAGATTGTATGGAATAACGTAAAAATGTCTTAGTGCGCCAGTATTGAAATGTTTAACACGTTTAAGTCAATTACAATTTAAACGGCAATTTTACTTTCTCATTTTAGGAAGATTTATTTTTAATCTTTAGCAGTTTGTCGCCCGGGGCTCTTGCTCCCTTAGATCCGCTACTGGGGTTAACCGAGCAATTCAGCTTTCAAATCGCGAATGTAATCTGATTCATCAAAATGTTCAGAGCAAATATATGAATTGTCCGTATTGAAAGTGACGTCCTCCTACACAAATACACCCAACTGCTACGAAGAGGTTTTTTTCTTTCAGAAACCTTTGGTATGTTATTATTTTATTATGTACCTTACATCTGTTTTTACCAGCAGCAAGAGCAGTAATTCCGCCAGACCCACCCCTGTGGGTGTGTATACCTCCAAAGTCTCAACAACACCCTCCAACTTTAAATTTTTTGTGGGAAAATCGACAGAAAAAAAATAGATACAAAACTTCACTTACACCCTCCCAATTTTGACTTTACCCCCCCCCCACTTAACTGAAAATCCAGGCGGAAACCCTGAGTAAGAGCACACGCTGATGGCATGCTGTAAATGTAAATTTCAGAAATACAAAATACACTAAATCTAACACAAACACACACGAAAGAATAAAACAAAACCACATTCTAATATATCACACAACACGCATTCGCAAGCCCGCGCTCCGTATTTTAATTCTCGCGCGCCTCGAGTCTTGTCGGCTAATGACGTCACTTGCTACTGCGCATATCCCAGTGGCACGTACCTTGTTTCTTTAGCTTCCTTGGCCATAAGTGTTTCCAAGCCAATAGGTACGTTCCGTTCTCATGAAGTAATTTTAAACGAGTCACTATACAATATCCCATTGTTACTTTCGTATATTTCTACATATTTCTATGTCTAAATCACAGTTTTCTAAATCTATATTTCTCTTTATCTTCTACTCTTTTAAAATCTACCTTAATTTAAATGTTATTAAATAAAATAGGAGAGTGCAAAAAAAAAAAGAACTTATTTAATTATAATTCACTACTTCGAAATAAGGCTTTTCCTGACGTCACAAATGTCAACCCAGCATGAGTCATCAGTAAAGAAATTTGACAACATTATGTGGACTCATCTTATTTAGATAACAACTTAGAGCGATGTATTATGGCTGACAAATTATCTGTGACGTAGTATTTTGATAAAAAAAAATTGAAAACTCCCTTCTAATTACCACATTTTTCATTCAGTAAAAGAACAGTGAAGACATTAATGTTTAGTACATGTGTTTTAATCAAGGTATAACCGCACTTTTATAATTCCATTTTTATACATGTGTGTGTTTCTGTGTGTGTGTCAACATGTCTCAAAAACAGCTTTCTATTCGGTTTGCTCTCTCGAAGCGACTTCAAGATTTTTACAAGTCCTGTGCCTCTTCTATCAAATTTAACACAAAATATTTATATAGAACAAGCAAAGCTGCATAAACATCTTAAGAATCAAAATGATTCGTCTATTTTCTTAAATTATTTTCATACATTAGGTATCATTCCCACGTGGTGCGCTCTAAACGGAATATATCGCAAATACAAAACAATTGTTTGTGCGTTAAACCACAATAAAACTTTGATCACATACGACGGCGATTTATACTATTGAAATGTATGAATAAATTAGAATAAAAAATTTAAAGTTTTATAGCATTCTGTTCTGACAGCGGTACATTTCCAACACGTGATGATAGGTGACACCTCTGCCAACACAAAACAGGTCCATAATCTACCACGCCATCTTGCTATATCATCACAGACGCCATCTCGGATGGCATCACCCTAACCAGCATCTAACGACCTACCACCAGTAACCTCCGAACAATATCCCAACGACGCACGAGTCATCAAACAACACCTCTACCAACACTCACGTGACATCAAAACGCCATGACCGTCGGCGCCATCTTGGATGACGTCATCACCGACGCCACCTTTATTTTCCGACCATGTTACCCAACGTCAAATTTATGTTAAGATAGTGAACCACGATCTTGTACAGTCTTCCGTGATGTCTTACCACGTGTAAGGTTGCGTCAAACGTCAATGACCTCTTATAATTGTCAACTGACTGATACACGATTGCTTGATTATATCACCGCGGCCATGTTAAGCCCTTTCTACTAGTGCGACATTATCAAATATTACGAAAGCGGCGTCGACTTAACAAAGAAGCACAATCGAAGTGATACCCGATGCATTTAAATAATTCTATAATACCCGATACATTTAAGCAAGTACGGGCGGGTTTAGCAAAGTAAGAATTTGTTTGTTACTTTCAAGGAATTAAATTGTTTAATAGATCAGATAGAAATTCACTCTAAGCTACAATCACTAATCACAAACATAACTTAAATGTACTACATCCATTGCGATTTGCTCAGTTGACACTGTTTACTCATTGTTTGTCGAGACATGAGGTCATTTGTGACTATGCTGCTATAACTTCCAGCACATGTAACTCCGGAACTTCCGCATACTTGAAAATGTATTTAAATAAATTTTTATTTGAGTTTTTTGATGTAAACTATCGTAAAGCAGAAAAAACACTTATTATTACAATTTTAGGAAGGCAAATTTTCTGATGTTGTATCAGGAACTAGAAGCTATCGATTGGAAATTCTTACAAATGTATCGGAATGTTAATGACCTAGTGAGTAAATTCTATGATATTGTCTATGAAATGTTTGATAGCTGTGTTCCCCGTAAAATAAGTACTGTTTCAAGTATCCGTGTTGGTTCACCAAAGATATTATTAGAAAGCTTAAGGTCAAGGCATATATTATCATAGTTTATCAATCAATGTTATTATCATTATCAATGTTATTTAGTTTGTTGTAATGTTATTTAGTTTCTGTGTAAAATGGCAGCTCCAGCTGTATCTGAAACTTAATAATAAATAATAATCAATAAAAATAAGCAATCCAGAGTCAAAACCATGAACTCAACATCTTTCTATCAAGAATTTTCTCGATTACGTAGGGAAATTAAGAAAAACCTTAGAATTACCAATAAGAGTTTTATAGTTAATTCTGAAAATAATATCAGTACAAACTCGAGTGATCTATGGAATTTTGTCAAAAAAAAAAAAAAAAGCACCTAGCACTTCAGATGTATTTAGATCTGAAGGTCAGGAATTGTCTAGCATGAACGAATGGGGAATGCATTCGCTCAGTATATTCAATCGGTATTTCTATCCTCCTCTCAAACATAACAGTTTTAATGGTGATGCTGTTAGTAATAGAAATTATGAAATAGGGACACTGAGCATTGGCCTAATCCAACTAAAGGAAGTTGAAAGTGCTATCAGAAATTTAAAATCGAAGACGACACTGTTGTGATGGCATACCCTCATATGCGGTCAAGGGATGTGTTGATATATTTAAATATCTCCTACATATAGCATTTAACTTATCCCTAAAAACATGTACTTTCCCCGACATATTTAAATCTGCTCTGGTTTTTCATATCCCAAAATCTAATAATACTATAGATATTAATGAATTCAGACCAATTGCAATATTACCAGCTTTTGCAAAAGTATTTGAACAGATCATGTACAAGAGAATTAGTATTCATATTCAACCAGTTATCTCAACTAAGCAGTACTTTTTTTTCCTTTCTTAGAAATCCACGGTAGCAAACTCAGCAATAGTTACGGACTAGATAGCAAATTCGTTGGATGAAAGCAAACAAGTCAATGTGATTTATATTGACTTTGAGAAAGCATTCGACAGAGTTAATCACAATATTTTACAAACTAATTATTTAACTCTACGGTTTATAGAACTCGCAAGTTCATAGCCGCAGTAACAAACGTTCGCCATTCTATTCTATCCTGGGCAATATCAAGCCAGTTTTCATCACGAACACTTACATCTCGAAGATCTCTTCTAATATTGTCCTCCCAACGACGACTCGGTCTTCCCAATGGCCTCCTTCCATCCGGCCTTCCAAACAGGATAGAATATAATCTTCGTTTTCCCTCATCCGAGCTACATGGCCTGCCCACCTTAGTCGTCGCGATTTCATTATTTTTACATCTGGTGAATCGTACAGTCCGTGGAGTTCTTCATTATGCAGTCTCCTTCACTCTCCAGTCATCTCGTCCCGTTTCGACCCGTATATCTTTCTCAAAACCTTATTTTCAAACACACGTAATTTATGTTCATCTGCTAGGATCGTACTCCAACTTTCGCAACCGTAAAGTATTACCGGCAGAATAACCGTTCTTATATTTTCCATTTCAATTTCCTTGGTATTAATCGCGATGTTAGAAGTTTTGGACTGAATAGAAACATGCGTTCCCCGATATTAAGCGACTTTTTATTTCTTCCGTGATCTCATTTTTGCTGGTTACGTATGCTCCCAAGTATTTAAATTTGTTTACTTTCTCTATGACCTCATCCCTAATTCTTGTTTTTACTTCCTTCATTCCCTGTGATTCGGCTAGTTATCATGTATTTTGTTTTATCTATGTTTACCTGTAGACCTATGTCATCGCACACTTCTACTAAGACATAGGTGTTGCTTTGTAGTACATCTATGTCGTCCCCTATTAAATCTACATCATCCGCGTATACAAACAGTTGATTCAAACCATTCAATGATAATCCCTTCTTCTCCCCTTTAATTTTTAAAATCGCATTTTCTAACGCAAAGTGGTGGTGACAAGGCATCGCCTTGTTTCAATCCGTTGCGAATCATTAAATTATCTGACATATGATTACCTATCCATACTCTGCTTATGGGGTCGCTGAGACACATCTTCAGTAGTTGGACCAATTTTTTCGGAACAATATATTCCTGGAAAAAATTAAATCACTATCACTTCTCACTCACTCTGATTAGGCTCCTCTATTCTTACTTAAAAATTCCAAGCAATTAGTTTTCTATAAACAATACAAATCACATGAATATTTTGCACTCTCAGGAGTTCCCCAAGGTCCGAAACTAGAACCTTTATCATTCCTCTTGTTTGTTAATGACCTTCCTTATTATGTGCCTGAAAATGAAAAATTGTTATTTGCAGATGACTTCAAAATATATACAAAAGTCAACTCTATTGGATACTACATAAGACTTCAGCAAAGCTTAGATAAGATTGCAAAACGGTGTGCTATCAATCAATTTGGAATCAACGTAAAGTATTATCATTTAATAGAAATAAAACCACTCATCAACTTGAATATTCCATTACTAAAATTGCACTAAACAGACCTATTGTAGTTAAGGATCTAAGTGTCAGTTTATACTTTTAACATACACGTTGCAAATTTAAAACTTTGCTAAACTTTTTACATGGGCCAGTCTAGCAACTTTGGACCTCGGCCCGTCACGATTCACCCTTTAGCCATTAAAATCCATACCCATGCCCCTGCCGGAACTTGAATCCGAGACCTTCGAGTTGTTGACCTACCGCCGTAGACCGCACGGCTACCCGGCCGGCATGTTGCAAATGTAACAAACGAAGCCTTGAAGTTATTAGGATTCGTAATTAGGACGGGATGAGAATTCAACAACATATTAAGACTGGAAAAAGTTTACTATGTTTATGTTCGCTCCAAGGTAGAATATGCTTCTTCATTTGGAATCCATATCAATTAAAACATTGCCAACCATTAGAGAAAATCCAATCAACCTTTCTTAAATTCCTGACTTTTAAAGAAACTCGAATCTACCCTGCTCATAATAATTACAATACAGTCATTAAGGATTTTAATATTCAGAGTTTAGAACAAAAGCGAACATTGTTGATCTGTTATTTATTCAAAAAATTGTTCAAACTAAGTCAAATTGTATGGATTTAGTTTCAACATTAGAGTTTCGTGTCTCGTTATCTAAAACTCGCGTTAACAAAACTGGTCTCTTCCACTGTAAAAAGGCAAGAACCAATATCTTGATGAGGTCACCAATATGGAGAATATGTACTATATATAACAAACTGTACAGTTCACAGTGATGTGGATGCATGCTATATGTCAGCTAAAATTTTTTAGACGCCATTGTCAATAAACTCTCTACAACTACTTTCTAAAGCTCAACACTATAATAAGGGCATTGCCTGTTCTGTTGTCACTAAATAAATAAATAAATACCCCCAAGTGTGCGACATTATTTTAGGGACACAAAAAACTAAGTAGTAGGTCAACATTAATACACAGTAAAGAATAATTAAAAAAGGATTTTAAAAATATACGCTGTATTAAGATGCACTAAAAAGTAAAAAAATAATAAATTGAATTAATCTTATGAATCCGAAAATAAATGCGTGGGTGTTCTTAGATATTATGATTTTATGATAAGGTTAGCAAGAGCACCCACGCTAGGAGTGTTCTTTGCTTTTTTACGTACCACTAGCATATTGAATTAATTAAACCCTAGCTGTCATTTGATTTTTTAAGTACCATTAGCATATTTTAATTAAAAAATAAATTTGAAACTCGCTCGCCTTGAATGCTCCTCACCCCTTTGCCTGGCTGCGAACACAAATTTGTACTACCCCTGAAGACTTTTTCCTTCTTGGATGAAAACACAAAAATTAATTTAGTTGATGAAAAAAAGAAAGAAAAAAGGAGTAAGGATAGAGGAATTGGTTTTGAAAGAAAGTCTTGATACTTGAGATTAAAAAAACATAAATGAATATTTTGAAAAGAAAACACGAAGTGCTTATTGGTAATGATGACAATGAGACATGAATGTAAGAAACTTCAAGTACTCGTGAATATTAAAAAAGTGTAGGTACCTCTTATTAGTGGTATTTTTTTAATACAAGGAAACGGAGTATATATGAAAATTAATATACCATTATATGAATAATAATAATTGATGAATAAAATTGCATACTACAATGGCATTACTGAATAAAATTATGTGGTTAAACGACATCCTAGGACTAAAGCTCATGCGCATGGCAAACGGGGTGAAAAGAAAATGCGTAAAAAATTGCGTGTAGTAATCCAATGAGCTTGTTTATAAGGAGAACATACATGATTGGTTGAAGGGTTATATTGTCATAGAAGTTGAAGTGAAAGTCAGTTTGTGAGAAGATAGCCATGGCATCATTTGCAGAGATTGACGAGAGTGCTTTAGTTACAGCGGCAGATTAAGTCGAGGCCTCTGTGAAACCCACTATTTCATCGTGTAAGTGGACTTCTCGATGGGTCGACGAAGCATGCATTTGGCGTTCTATTAACGATTGGACTCCCGGAAACCATCTTATATGTTGGGGATGTTTTAAGGGAAAAGGTAGTCAACGTTACCATGCTTGCATGGGTATGGATGGTTTTTCCTTTATTCCAATTCCCTGGGAGGAAACACAATCATCGTTAAACAACAAAGCAGCAGATATTTTGAAGAATCCGGAAACTCAACTGAAGTTGTTTGCTGTGTACTTGGAATCTCATCCTGATGGTGTGAACCTTGCAAAAAATTTGGATTGGGCATTACAGCAACTGATGATAACTTGTCTTTGGAAGTTGAGAGAAGTATTGCTGGAGAAAACTTGCCACTAGTCGCCATATTGCTAAGAGACAGTGTTTGTGAAGTGATGTTGAACTGTGTAGTGGACAACTATATTTACTGGAACTGTGTAATGGACATTGTGTTTACTGCAACTGTGTACAAAAGTATTTATTTGAACTGTGTTTTCTTTAGTGGTTTGTGGCGATTATGGCTCAGTGTACATACTGTATTGGTAAATATATTTTGGACAAGTGTGTGTTAAACACCGTAAGTACTTATTTACAAAATAATCCTATTGAATGCACTGAGTGTAATTTACATCATTACCATAATTGCATGTACGTTTGGAATACTGGATTTGTTATTTCAAACTATATTCAAAGTCATTTGAACGATCCAGAACTTTTCAAAAACTATTATCAACTTTTTGTACAGCAAGGTCATTCACATATTTTGAAAACTACCTTGTTTAATGTTATTTGTCAATTTATTCGAGACCCTGAATGCATTGCGCAAGTAATACCTGTAATTGTAAAACAAAACAAAACTCTAACTAGTTCACGCGTACTTAGTGCCAAACAGTACACCATTGACTTTCAAGGGTTTAAGATTTCCCCTAAGGAATACATTATTAGAGAATTTTGTTTAGTTGCATGTGATGCCACCTTGATATTTCATAGTATTTTGAAATTACCTTGCGAATGTTGTGATTTAGATGCTGCATATCAAACACAAGTGGATTGGCTCACACATCATTTGCATGGGTTACAGTGGAATACGTCCAATGGATATACTGTATCCCACATTAGCCATATTATGTCACAATTATGTGATATGGGATCCATCTTTTATTGTAAGGGTCACGAAAAGATGGTGTTGTTGCAAAAAGTATTTCAACTGAAAAATGTTGTAAATTTAGAAGACCAAGGATGTCCTGCCTTACATGCACTTAATTTCAAAGTGGACATTTTAAAATGTACGTATCATGAACCTGTGAAAGAGTATGCATGTGCTTTGCAAAAAATTGCATACAGTTACAATACTGGCTAAAACTTCAAACAATAAAAGTCGTTGACGGAATATATGCACAGTGAAATTGTAACTTGGAAAGATAATAAATCTATTTTACCAGAATGTATATTGTTTTTATTTCATGGAATGAAATTCAAACGATTAGGAGGTAAAAGGTTTTTATTTACATCTAAACTACTCTCCTACATGGATTATACAATTGTTCTTTAATAAAGAAGTTACATATGATAAATATTTAAAAAAAACTATTTACATTTTTTTTGCTTTCAACATTTTTGACGAAGTTTAGTACCAGTTGATCATTTCGTTGTAAGTTGGTTTTTGAAAATTTTGAAAAGATATTTACATTTCTAACTTTATAATAAATATATATGATACAGAACAAACCACATAGAACGGAATTGTGAGCTTGATATTGAACTTTATTTACATGATAGACTGAAGAATTACGTTGAAGAAATTGTACTACTGGTTTTGGTGGATTGCGGCCAAGACTATCGAAATAAAAGGCTCGACGATTTTTATTAATGTAGATACATGTCCAGTGTTTTCCTTGTTGATACGACGGACTTAAATTAATTATTATTGCAGCTGGTGCCTTTACTAGTACAGGTAAGTGATTTAATGCATATATGCCAGTCAATATGGAACTTTAACACAATCATGCAACACAACACTTAACATTTGATCGCTCCACATAGTCACGTTGAATTACAGTCTACATCCTCATATTCAAGTACACTGGAACTTGGAGTAATGGGGGTGGGGTTATATATGCTTTTTGGTTCATGACTTACATATTGTGACAAATCATGGTAGGTGAGAAATTTACTATAAGATTGCGCATCGGAACGTATGGAACTGATGTTGGTAACGACCACAATGACTTGCAAGAAAAACTAATTTATTTGATTTCGGACAGTTCAAATGTTCTAGATTTAATACACTTCGTCCTAGGGGTGTTCCAAAAACTGTTGTCTGCGGCGACCATGGACGTAGAGAACATCAATATGTTTTGTATAGTTTACAATGACTTGCTGCAAATTGTTGTATGCTACATCGTCTTCTGACCATTGTAATCCATAGATATTTGTGGACAGGTACTCGTTGTCCAATTGAAGTGTTAGTAGCAAATCTTCACTGTTAAAGGTTTTTTAAAATCCAAGTATGTGCGGTATTGAGATCAGGATTGACAACCGCCAACTCCTTGATGATAAGGTCATCGTCACCAGCTTGATCAAACGCCTAAAAGTGGATGATTGCCCTCATACTGTTGTTATTACACTGATGTAAACAGGAATTTACTTTCACTTTTACATATTTTGAGACAAAATACCAACTACTTAAATAATAATAACGACATAAAATGTATGGTATTGAACGCCAAATTGACCAATTATACCTTATTATCCGTATAAACGTTTCGTTCCTTATCTATTTGAATTAATGAATCAAATTGTGCATAAACCACACAAGTAATGGAATTTTCAAAATTTTGGCTGAACCCCATTTTAATATTTACAGGTGAATCTTTAACGACATCCAATGTAGAATCGTCTAATGTATTGGTAGGCGACTAAATGAAAGCATACAAATTATAGCCATTAGGATATTTTTCAGGTGAAATCGTATGCCCTGCATTTCGATGAAATATACCAGTCCCGGAAATTAAAGTATGATAACTTGGAATAAACAAATTGTTTGCAAAATCAGGAGTCAAGGGAGTAGGTGGATAAAATTTAGAACCAACCTCCACTTGAAGTTTGTTGAGATTAAAATGTTGAAATTGGAAAGGATTTTCATTGTATTGTCCATTAAATGCAGTATTTGAAAGAAAAAACAATAACAAGACCTTTAGGTACTTTTCCTAAAAATAAATTGTCCAAATTGAAAGTAGATACATTTTGAGGAATGGTATGAACACGTGTTTCTACACGTGTCAATGGAAGTTTTGCAGTATCCTGAAGCATATATTGATTTAATTGAAGAGATACATCAGCAGATATTTCCATACGACGTACATACAGTGTGACTTCCTCCAAATGAACTTTGAAATCAGATTGTTCTGCTACCATAAGACAGAATGCATCTTTACTACGACTGAGTTTGACTCGCATGTTAACTTCATTGGGAAGAATACGATTAAGGGTTGTAATATCAGTGTAAACACGACCTGATATTTCAGTAGATGCACTACCTGCAATCATTGCACTACGTTTTAGAAATCCAACATTGGCATTTGTTAACGTATTAAACACTCCTGCCGTATCCTTACACCATAAACCCGTTTTCAGATGAGTATTGGTAGCATCTTCCCCATAGTTGAGACTTGTTTCAAAATAGGAACGGTAGGAATAGGTTCCATTCGAAGACGAAATGATTTTATCATTCAATTAAACATCGACGTGAGAAAACATGGCATGTAGAAAATTATTCACAGGTCCAACAATATCAGCTGCAACGGGTGGTGGTCCTGCTGCAGCTACTTGTAAATTATCCCCATTTGCTCTTACTACTTTCATTTGACATATAGGTAAAGATGCGAAGGATGAATATAGTCAGAAGTATCTCCAGAAATAACAAATTCAATAGCGCCTTTGGATGGAAGTGTTGAAATAGGTCGATGGTCAACCATACGTGAGGATTCTATAGCAGTTTGTGTCATGTGTACAGATACCAATTACAATATATTGGTACAACACTCTTTACTAGCTGGAGTAAGAAAAGACATGATAATGATGATTAACTAAAATATCTCTTGGTCTAGTACTTGTACGTTTACGACGCTTTGCAGGTGGTCCAACACGTGCAGGAACTCTTCGTTTGCGTGCACGTCGTCTACCGCTACCGATAAGCAACTGATTTAATTTTGATTCCGCTTTTGTCCTTAAAGCTGGTCATGCTTCGCGCACGCGTGCTTTTACGGATTCTTTTACAGGTCGATTTTCTAACATATCTCCAGCAACTTGAATTCCTGTCTGTAACGCTTGTCGTCCAACGGCTTTGGCACCTTGTTTAATAAATGGCATTGAAAATCGAAAACGACCACGAAATAAACTTCTGATTTCGTGGCCGCGCTGATAGACGGGTCCCGGAAAATACGGAATTCCGCTTCCGCGATGTACTGCTACTTTCATTGCGGGAGACGCATAAAGTGAAGTGTCACCGTCAATGTTCCGGATGCGAATGGCAAATTACGTCCTGCATAATCCTTTAGTAGGATTTCAATGGTATCGAAACTTAATTTAGATAGTGGATGTTTTGAAATGTAATAGTTTGCACTTTTCCATGATTAGTATCCGTCATGGCCACAATTCGAAGTAACGGTGCTTTTGTATCACCTACATATTGTAATATCTGCGCATGTGTCTATATTTAATATTCATTTTATTACGCAGATATTGCAACTCATTCAAATATTGTATTGTACTTTTAAAAAATAATTTTCAAGTCTTTTGTAAATGTATAAATCTTAAAAGCAAGAAGAAAATCTTAAAACTTTATTAATTTTAAACAAACAATCAGCAAATACAAAATACTCAGAGACCAAGGACAAGCTGCTAATGATTTGTTAATTGCCTCGTTTGGAAAATCCATGGCAGGAGAAAACGAAAACAACAGCTCGTATAAATAGAAGACCCATCATCATCTCTGGACTGACGGTCTCTTCACTCTATTGGAGAAACCTACGACGCCGGGGCGAACCGGAAATACGGTGAAAGGAAGTTACTATATCCAATACACTGTTCAAAATTGTAAGTCTGAAACCTTTGTAAAATTCCATCCTAACTTCTATACATCACTCAAAGTTTTGACAATTGAAAGGAAGTCTAACTGTGGGAGGTCTCCCACTTTTGATTTAATTGTATTTTCCACTTATTGATTTAACTGTAACTCTGTTCATTTCATTGTATCTATATATCTTTGCTTATTGCAATTGTATCAATCAATTGTGTGAGAGGAATACAAATTTTATACTACTGACTTTAAACAGAATTGTTAGATAAATCAAAATTATTATATATTTGCAATTTGTTATATCCTCTTGAAGTTCATAATAAATATAATCTGTCATCTTTGTTAAAATTATCAGAATACAATTAGTTTCCTTTTAGAATTCCAAGAATTCCTAGTTCACCTTAGTTAAAAAACAGGTATCTTCCACTAATTGATTTAGCTGTAACTCTGTTCATTTCATTGTATTTCCGGGTCGCCCCGGCGTCGTAGGTTGCTCCAATAGAGTGAAGAGACCGTCAGTCCAGAGATGATGATGGGTCTTCTATTTATGCGAGCTGTTGTTTTCGTTTTTTCCTGCCATGGATTTTCCAAACGAGGCAATTAACAAATCATTAGCAGCTTGTCCTTGGTCTCTGAGTATTTTTGTATTTGCTGATTGTTTGTTTAAAATTAATAAAGTTTTAAGATTTTCTTCTTGCTTTTAAGATTTATACATTTACAAAAGACTTGAAAATTATTTTTTTTGAAAGTACAATACAATATTTGAATGAGTTGCAATATCTGCGTATTAAAATGAATATTAAATATAGACACATGCGCAGATATTACAGTATTGTGGCTGAATGAGATCCGTGTATAGAAACACTTGTTGCGGGTACCCAATACCTAGGTAGGGATGTTTTTGTATTGCTCCAAGTTTTAAAATGTTAATACTCGTTTCAAATCCTAATTGCAATGCTAACTTGGGAGAAAAACGAATAGCTTGAATATTATCGGTGGTTTTAATTTGAACTGTATTGGAATAGCAACTTCTATCCAGGGTGTAATTTTATTGAGTTCATCCAGTAATTGCTGAACGGTCGCATAATATGCAGAAGTAATACGGTCTTTTAGTTTTGTTCCGTCCTTTAAATCTAACCAAAAAATATTTTATCAATCAAGAACATTTTGACATGTGAGTGCAATATTAATTTCACTAAGTCCAATCCTCCACGAAGGATTTTTCAATTGAATACGATGATTAAGAATATTAAGAAAATGTGTAGGTATATTATTTCTATAAGTTTGTGTACTTGAATTTGAACTTAGAGTAATGTAAAAATTATCATCAGTACTATCGGAAATCATGCTTTCTGTTTAAAATGAAGTGTAATGCTTGACGTTCCAAATTGAAATGGGAATTTTTGTTCTCGTTGATCTTTTAAGTCTACGTGTAAAGTATCAAAAAATATGGTTTTCAACTTTCATATACTGAGGACATTCAAACATATAGGATTTATTTCACCATACTGATACTCGTGCACACTTATTTTTCGAAGAAGTTTTAAAATGGCAATAGGAAATAGTGTATACTGTGATTTTCCACATTTGGTTCATTACTAAACACAAGAAGATTTTGTAATGCAGGTGTTATTCCAATTACATAATGTCGTTTTCGATATCGTCTGTGTATAATATAGACACGATCACGTGTGTAATCATAATGTAATATACGAGGATCATCGTCTTCATCATTGGGATCGTCAGCTACAAGTTCAAGTTCAGCATCATCATCATTGCCAGCAGCATTAAGTTCTGCTTCTAATTGTTTATTCATTTGAGTTACGTTAAGTAAATTTTGAAGTATGATTCGTAACCGTTCTTTTTCATCTTCCTTTTGTTTTGCTTCTTGTAGTGCTTGTTCCTTTTCTTGAGTATCAATCAGTTGTGGAATACTTTCCAGCAATGTCGGTACGGAATCATAATACCCTGGTGGAAATTTAATATTATATTATGTTCTCTTTTTGCCTTCCGTTTGAATAATAATTTCTTGCTCCTGGTTAATATTATAAAAACTCCAGGGAATACTAATTCCGATTAACCCCACCACCCAATTTCGTGTTAAATGTATTGGTTGAACAAGCTTGGTTGTATATGATGCAGTGGTATTATCAAATACATGTAAACTAGCATTGGAGGGTAATGTTACATAAAATTCATTAGCATGCCCGGATGATGTCATGATGCTGACTGAACAGTTTCTCGTAGTACCCAGCTATTCATACTTGGAGGATATCCTAACCATTTAACGTAGACCCATCCTTTTCATCGTTTTAACACTTTTTCAATAAGGTACGTTTTCTTTTTACTTGTAATAACTTTTTGAAGCTCCTGATTATAAAAGCTTTCCTTGATGGGATCACCATTCCAATCATTGATTTTATACACGACAGGATTACTTTTAATATACTTGTCAACAATAAAAATTTCAGGCGACCATTTCGGTAAGTATCCCTTTTCCAATTTATGTTTATATTTACCTCACGAACATAGTCTCCAGATTGTAATTTACATTTGGGTTTGATTTTGGATTTATTTCCGTATAGACTCTGTTTCCGCTTGTATCTTACACATCACTAGGTGCAAGCTTAATTAAGAAATACGAACTATGATTATAACTGTGTACGAAATCATCTAACACGTCAATGTACCGGTATGTATTTTCTGCCGTAAAGTACTTGTATAATTTTTCCTTTAACGTGCGAATAAATCGTTCTACAAGTGCTGCTTTTATTTCCGAGTGAACACTATGATAATTAACCTCATACTTTTCAACTACCCGCTTTACGGGTTGGTTATAAAATTCCGTCCATAAATCCGTTTGACAACGTGCTAATGGTTCTACGATTTTTAAATTTTTGTAATGGCTTCAGCTACAACAGAACCTATTTTATTTTTGACAGCAATACATGTTGCATACCATGAAAAAACATCAATGGAGCATAAAATGTATCTGTACCCATCATAATACTTTGACACATTTTGCATATCGGCTAAATTCATTTTTAGTAATTCATTTGGACCACTCACATAATATTGTTTTCGCGGAAAGGTTTTACGTACGGAAGCATGTAATGCATAGGTATCATGTGATACTAACCATTTTTTAACTTTTATTTTTGATGTTGCACTTTTTTGTTGTAATTTTCTAACACTTCCCAGAGAAACTGGATCCGAATACGTATAATACACTTTGGATAAGGACATGTTTACATTTTATAAAATCTAAAATTTCTTTGAAAGCTATTACGTTTCTTGACTTTTGGTTTTTAACTTTTAACTTTTTGCTTTTTATTACTTTACGAATAGGTAATGGTTATTATTACCATAACTATAATAATACTTTTTATTACTAAACAAAGATGCACCTGAACCAAACTGAAAATTAATTAATTCTTTTGGAACATTAATTTGCTGTAATAATTGCTTAAATGATTGTATGCCAATTGGATTTTGTGGTTTACGTGTTCTTACCACTTCAATTACAAGATCAATAATATTAGAACCTGGAAGAACAGTATTATCAATGGTTACCACACGATGGATCCCAACTGATGCGATTGGATGCGTGCACTAGATTTAATAAGACTCCTCTTTTTCGACTAAGCGTTTTAGGAACAGAATCTAAAATATGTTGAAATAATGTATTTGTAGAAATACTTTTTGTTGTGACATCTGATTTCACGAGAGGTAGTGCAATCGGTTGGTTTCTTGGTGTAATATGATCCAAGTACTTATGCAGTGCCTGCTGGTACATTTTCCATTTTTCCTGTTGTGTTATATCCGTACGTGTTAATACATTTTGCATTTCTTGATCTAAGCGGGTTGTGTGTGATTCCTTTGATTTTACTGATGATGTCAACTGTGTTGTTGCTTGTTCCGGTACTAAAATCATTTTTTGAAATTGAGACGTCGCCATGTTACCGATTGAAAAGACTCCCGGCCACTGTACTTAATATTGGTGCTAGCAATAAAGGTAAAAATGCCCCTCCTTTTTGTAATAATATTTTTGTCTGCGTTTAATACTGGACTTTGCAAGAGACAATGCACGTAACGTCCTTTTATGTCGACGTAATCTTGCTTTCTGATGTGGGCTCAATGGAATGTTTCCATTTTTGGTATTTTTGGCTACTTGTGCAATGGTTCGAATAACACCTCTTGAAGCTTTTTGTAACAACCGTTTTCGTTGCTTGCCCTTACATCTACAAAGAACACGGAGCTCATTTTTGTAATGCTTTAAGCTCGACATCCTAACGTGAACTGAACGTTACGGGATTATGCAGGTCTTTTACATGCGCATATATGTGCATGGTTTCATCAGGAAAAATGTTGGTACGAATTCGTAATGCTTCAGGAACACTTTGCGTTAAATCAAATAGGAGATAACTATGAGGATTTATTGTTGCTTGTTCAAATACGCCTACCAGTTCTTTTATGGTGACTGTACTTCGTGAAAGGTCATTTATATGTACGTTTGTTTCACTCATTAAATCATCTAAAATAATCAGTGAATTTGGTTGAATTTCAAAGGTTTCCATATATCTAATGATTGAATATTGAGTTTTCATCGGAAGCAATAAGTTTACAAAATTTTAAAAAATCGGATTTTGGGAAGTGAGTTAAAAATCAATTACAAGATTTGTACCAGAGAAATTTACACAACAAGTTAATATAAAGCGTATAATATAACTGTGTCGCCATCTTCCTTACTTTCATTGAAATGGAACATTCTCAATGAATTTGAATTCCGGTGCTAAAGTGACAAATAGAAACTGAGTAAACCATGGAATAAGTCGTGCAAGTAACTTAGTTTATTTTGGGGTTCAGCAATATATATTTGATCTCCTACGCTATTTGAATATATGTAATGAATACCGGTTTATTTTCTGCCTTTGCTGTCTGACAGTTTAGCCAAGTCCGTAAAATGCTTGATTTCTAATGGAGCAACCCATTTTCGAATCTCGCTGCAGCCGTAAAATTTTTCACCCAGTACTGAAATCAACACCGCGGGCTGTATTGATTTAACACACAAAAAGTTGCAGTCACGCTGGGATACCGCATTGTTTTGAATCAACACACATATTTTTTACTGTGTATGGTAAAGCGGGTTTTCAGTACTTTTCGGATTCTTCAACTCAAAGGGAATCGTAAACAAAGGTTCGAAACTTAAGTGAAAACTTAGCGTCGAAAATTTTTTGATAACTCTTACCGATTGACAGTTACAAGAACTAACTAGTATGTCAACAGTTAACTTACCGATTACCTTTTTTGTAACTGGCGAAAGCAAGAGATATCAAACAATGTCTCCTCAAAATGTTGTTTAGAATTTCGCTTTTTTTTCAAAGCAAGCAAAATCAACCCCGGTTCCTACTTAAAATTTGAGGTCCCCTCTTAGTAGAGGCATTCCTGGGACACCAGTTTCCAAAAGTTTCACCTTTGAATCCACATATAGTCATTTCTTAATTAACTTTAGTTTCAAACATCTGTTTAATATTTCCTTTGAGTTACAAAATCCAAAAATCTGAAAATGCACTACACCAGCGTTTCTCAACGTTTTTCATCATGCGATCCCCTTTACCGTGTCTGCTAGCCGGCAACCCATAATATTATTTTGGTGTAATATTTGCTTTCATTTTCAAACATGGCAGTTGATTTACTGTATTTGATAATAAATACTATAATTATAGTCAAAACTATTAAAGAAACTACCTTATCTTCAGTTACAAAAACAGTTAGCAAAATAAAATACATTTTTTATTTTGCAATTTATTAGTTTTAACCTATAAATTCCTAGATAAAATAATAATTTTCCCTCTCTCACGAACACCTTTCACACGACCCGCGTTGAGAAACCATGCTCTATAGCATATTAAAATTTACCTACTAACTAGCTCTTATAGCTGGGAGTACTGAGTACTATAGTTGTATAGTACTGGGAGTCGCCCGAAAACTTTAGGGGGGGGGGTGTTCATGCGCCCTTGCGTTTCGCGCGTTACATGCGTTGACTGCGTTAATCCATTTTTCTTAAGGTTGGCTTTTTTGTAGGTGCCCACCGCCTACGATGCATCAAACGTTTCTAGGAATTAGTATTTTTACCTTAAATTATAATAATAACTATGATTTATACAGTGGTCGCGGATAATAATATAATAAATAATCATTGAATAAGATTGTACCACTTTTGTCCATACAGTGTATACTCTATGTAATGGTTATTAGTATCCATACGTCAAATACTCAATAATCAATCTGTTATTATATTTTCCGTTATTTGATGTACAGGGAAAGTCCAGCACCACCCTTTTATTTTTCAAACGGCTTGAGGAAAGATGACGAAACTTTGGATATGGGTAATTGGGGTGGGAGCGCACCAAATGGTGCCATTTAATATCGTGGCGGCCATCTTGAAACCCGCCATTTTGAATTCAGGTTCAATATTCCAAATAAGAAGGGGGCATGTGACATATCATTTTAGGCTAGATTTTCACCAGAAACACGAATCTGCCGTTATTTTTTACCTAACTTTATTCAGTACTGAAATTTCGTGAAGTAAACATTGCATAGTGCATCATGTAATGGGTTTTAATTTGTCTTTTCAAGTGATGTAACATGACTCTTACCCGCCAAGGAAGGATTGAAATTGTTCTCATCAGTGGGAAACGCAGTGCCAGAGCCATCGCTGTTGACTTCAATGCCCGGCAACCAGAGAGGGAAACATTGCACATACCACAGTGTTGCGTATTTTGCAGAAATTTAAAGTTTCTGGATCTGTACACGACAAACAACGCAGTGGACGCCCGAGGACTGCAACGGATGAGGAAACAGCAACGGCAATTGTAGCATCCTTGGTGAAAACCGGAAACGCAGTACCAGGCTTTTACTGCAGTTTCAGGTGTAAGTCAGAGATCAATACTCCGTGTGTTGCACATAAAAAAGTGGCATCCATACAAACTCCAACTGCAGCAATACCTAATGGAGGATGACCTAAAATGCAATTTGTAGAATGGGCTGTGAGGAAGTGTAACGAGGATCCTACGTTTCCTCTTAGTGTGTTGTTTATTGATGAGGCTCTATACCATGTGAACGGTGAGGATAATAAATAGATCACCGTTATTGGTCAGACACAAACCCAGCATGAACAGATGCCTCGAGGGTACTTGGTGTGGAGAAGGTGATGGTATGGTGTGGGATATGGAACACTCGTTTAATCAGGCCGTTCTTCATCCCTGGGAACCTAAATGGAGACAGATATCTTGACATGCTGCAGGAACAAGTGTTTCCATCACTGCTGAACGCAAAAGGTGACTTTCCTGCCTTTTCCCAACAAGATGGTGCGCCTCCTCACTATGCATGCACTGTCATGTTTTGTCTAGATCTTACAAACGTGGCACAAATTGTGATGTTAAATTTTAAATATGACCACAATGTCATTCTTTGATTATTTATTTTCGTAGAAAAATTATCAATTAGAAAAATTTATATTGCAATATTCTTTCTTTAAATTCAAAGTCACATGTGATTTATTCATAAATTATCATAAAATTGATGTTAATCATAGAATATATTTCATTTTCCTATTTATGCCGTTTAGTTGCTGTTATATTATTTCGTCGGTTATATTACATACTAGATTCGCTCCATGCGCTCTGCAACATGGGTTTCCTTAAATACTAATTGCACAAAACTATTTTTAATAGTTTATCTTACATACTAAAATTGTCGTTTTATATTTGAGTGCCTAGGAATGAAATCGAACACAAATCGCATTGTCTCAAACATATAACGTTACGTGCTGTCACTTAGCGGTTTTATCTCAGTTTGTAGCGTTATAGTTGCATATTCCTGGAACTTAAAAAACAACTGGGTTCTCCACAATGTATGTATGTAGACAGGAGTAGGAAAATAGAAATGCCTTTTCCCCATACTAAAACTAGTATAGGACTTTTCCATATGAATAAATATTATTCGCCCCCCTCACGAGTCGATTTTTAGTATGTTTCAATGCTCTTGACAAATTGATTTATGACAGGTATGCACTTTACATAGCAAAATTTGTCATATTCAGGTGATTATATTTGTCAATCGGCTTCCAAAATGCTGCATAAAGCATTGTCTCAAAATGTTGCACACAGCTAATATGAAATTATATTTAAAATTTAATGATATTTCGAAATTAAAATTTAGAGGTTAAATTTTGTCTAAAATTTACTGTTGGATGTAATTAATTTTATAATTGAGCAAAATTTGGAATTGTTTCGAATTAAATAAATTAATTGGACAATTATAACCTCTAAACAGATGCCATTATATTGCTTGATACAAATAATACATTTAGGGTTCAAATAGTGCATCTCAATTTTCAGTGTCTCATACATTTAAATCGCGGTGTACCAAACTCTATTGAACTATCTCTATTTGGAGCTTTGTTACCATAGTTAGAGCCTATAAGAACAAAAGTGCTCGATACATGCAATTCGCATAATCAGAAATTCCTCAAATTTCGACGTGTTGACGTAATAGAATTGCTGTTTAAAGAATATGTCCAGACTGAATTTATTTTGCACTTGAAAATTTGCTTTTAAAGCAAGACACGGAATTTGTATTTCCATGTTCTGGACTTGAAAGTCTTGGGTTCGAAAACCTAAGAAAAGTGTGCTAACATTGCGTTGTTCTATATACTTGTCTTAATCTGTGGGAATTCTCTGTTGATGCGGAAGACGTACGTCGTGCTTCTCGTCGAGCAAAGCATATCTGTCTTCTCTCCGTTGTATGTGTGTGTGTATGTTGGAACTGTGTGAACGCTTCTTCGTTTCGCGTGATGTAATCGCATTCACATACACATTGGATAACACATTAACATTGCTATCCCTAAGTTCCGCGTTTGAATCCGGGGTAATCCCTACACTTCACGTAGAATTGTTCATTTTAGCACTTCAACGGGTTCTTTGGTTTTGAGAAAAAAAATATTGCTACAAAATTACTATGAATTTCATAGTTCGGTCTTGGAGTTCAATTTAAAATTTGAAATTTTATCCAACTTCAGATATAGCAGCGGTTAAAAGTTTATAGCATTGTTCTGCACTAACGAACAAAGCTCGGAAAATTTCCAGTAGTTTGTTATTATTTCTAAACATTTTTGCAATGATTGGCGAAAACGTTCTTCATTTTCTGGCGGAAAAATTGAATTTCGGAAATCTTTTGGAATTTGAGACCGTATTTGTAGTGTTGTTAAATCAGTAGCAAGTGTAGCTGTTCTTTTCCTCCAAAATTGCATTTTAACTAAGTTCATGAATTGCATTTTATCTAAATTTTGAAGTGAAATTTACAAAAAATTGGTTGAAATTTTGAAAAGCCGGGAAACATACTGTATTCGAACTTGGTTCGAAGTTGGCGACCTAACACCATGTGAACGACCGAAGAAGAATAGCTGTCTCTAACAGGTCGTTCGTTGGTGTTTGAAAACATTTTAAAAGTGGTAGAGCGGTAAAATACAATTAATGTGAACTCTGAGAGCTCATTTCGGACGATAGTTCTAAAGACAGGGATCCGAATTTTCAGAACTTTTCGGCCTGAAATCTTCTGAAATAATATTTTAAGAAACTACATTTTTCAGTAACATGTTTTAGTAACGATGATCAAAAGAGCAATTTCATGTATTTTATTCAATTTAAATCAAATTGAGATAAGTTGTAGAATAAAGTTTGCCTAATCCATGTCAAAGTACCAATTCTTACAACACATAATTCTTTCCACATTCATACCTGAATGATAGATGAGGTGAAAATAAAGAATGAAGCCTCTCAATCTCTAAGTTCAGTTTGGCACAACATGAACGTGAGTTGTCTTACTTTTAGTCGACACTCAACATATTGGAGTTGATTGAAGCGATGAAAAAAAAGAATGCAGTTGTAAGACTGGCTGGCTGGGCTGAGTCTGGGGTGAGGCAAGATTTTCATCGGTCTTTTATACTGTTTTACACCCTTACACAAGGTGACGCAAGATGTTTCTTTGACATGTCTTAGGAGGAGCTTCCTCGCAATATTGAGGACAAGGAATCGTTCTCTCTCTCTCGCAGTCTGTTTTAAGGTGAATAACACTTGTATGTCTGATGCAATGAATTGCTTTGAATTGCAACTGAAGTGATGCTTCTTTTGTTCATCCTTACCAAACATGGCGACTTATTTTCTTCTCATTTCCAAACACAATTTTACATAAATTATATAAAAATTATAAATTTTGGATGTTTTCAGTGCTTTTAAATAAACTGATTAATTTGACTATTTTGAACACTAAAAGCACCTCAGGAGTTAACAATATGATATTGGCGTTATTAAACAGGTATGGAGTAGGTCAATTTACACCTGATCAAAAGTCGGGGTTTTGGTTAGAAATTTAAAAAAAAACATTAAATTCCAATCAACTGATTTTTCAAAATTAATTAGTGCTGAAAGTAAAGATATGTTGTTCCGATTTAAGACATTGGTTCCAGATTCTCCCAATTTATTAGTGAGTGTAAAAAAACTGCAAGCTGCCATTCGATCAATACACGGAAGGCGCTATAATGGTATTGTTGTCCGTAGTAGATCAAAAGAAGTAGGAGTTAATGAAAATCCATAAAACGTACACCTCATTATGGAACTAAAAAAAACCAAAAGTCAGTTCATTAACAGTTATATCAATACTAATGGTGAAACATGTAACGGCGCAGATCTCTATCAACCTCTGCGACAATACTATAATACAGTATTTACAAAAAACAACTTTTTACCCAAATCACTTTTGTGTGAGGCAGGATTCTTGGAACATTTTAGAGCCGGATGAGAGCAATCACATTGCTATTCCATTCGCTGTGGATGAAGTTATTAAAGCTATTGACGCACTTAATCCTTCAGCTGCGGCAGACCTTGATGGGATCACTCAATTCTTTTATAGAGATTTCAAAATCCAACTGGCACCCATTTTGACTTATGTTTATAATGGGATATTGCGAGGTAGATCTTTGGATCCTACCTTCAATTCATATATGGGAGTATTAATCCCTAAACCTAACACTGGTAATTCTTCTTCCAAGTTTAGGTTAATAGCGTTATTGAACACTGATTATAAAATTTTGAAGAGCTTTTCGGCCCACGTGTGCTAAGTTTCTTAGCAGTAAGGTACCCGAATCTGATATTCCTACTTCTGGGTGAGACCCCATTCCTATGAAAGGGCTTCATAAAGCGTGTGCAACGTGTAAACTTTAGGTGCTGACTCCTGATAGTTTCTCCACTAGTGGGACCTAAAGCCTGAAATCTCTGAGAAAGATATCTCCGAAACTCGTTGTGCTGCCATTACTTTTCTTGGCACAGGGATGAAGAGCGCTCGCTTGCCATGTGAAAGTTTCGCGGTGCGAGTCCCTGTCATCTTACATTTTCCTTTTCCTGTAGAAAATGTTGTGTTACAGTACGCTTGATGCCACTGCTGTGTAGCTTTTTGCTCTTTTATTCGTATTCTTCATTTTTGATTCATTTATTTAAAGTAAGTGCATTGCACTTCATGAATAATAATAATAATAATAATTTCAACTGTTTATTTATTCTATTTTCATACCGTTTCTGTTTTTATGTAAACATACAACACAAAATCTGCTAAACATGTAAATTAGCTTATTTTTTAAATAAATGAAGCAAAAAAGAATATGAATAAGAAAACAAAATGCTACAGAACACTAATATTCATTTACATGTAGAAAGCATACTGTAACACATAACAGTTGCACTTTACTAGAGAATAAGTAAAAAGAGGATATTGATTTCAGAAAGTCTCGACGATTCTCCATTTCTCCACGATTCCTGTACTCAACGAGTTTCCGTAAACTCTGATTTCACCGTGAAGTTAAGAAATCTGTCAAAAAATGCAAGAGGGAGCCAGATCAAAACTTCAATTTTTAAGTATCTGATTGAAGTGAAATTTCATATCTGGGAATTCCAAAATATGCTAGAATCGTTTCGAAAGTTGAATCAATATTTTGCCTTCAATTACAACTGCAAACGATGTGGTCAGTGTTTCTTCCAGAAGACTTTGCTTGGGGTTGGAAGCTAAATCAAGTCGTGAGGGCTTAAGAAAATTATAAATAATGCATATTGAGTCCCATATGCTAAAAATATAAAATAACAATAATTTTACTTAAGAATATGTCGTATTTCCTTAGTTAACCTGAAACAAACATGAACGATATTTATAGAAAGTGCTATTATATTCGCATTTCACAATACGCATGAGTAATACAAGTGTTGAAACTAATTCTTTCGGTAGGCTGTTGAAAACCCCGGGACCAAGCGTATTATACACCAACATATCTTTACGATTATACACCAATTAATGTTTTTTGTAGAAATGGAAGTAGCTGTGGAGGAGCCGCTATATACTTAAGGAGGGATTTGGTCTCTAGTTTCAATGTATTTGACCTATCTTCAATATGTGAACCGAATTTATTTGAAATTGTTGGTGCCATATCCTATGAATTGAAGCTCATTGTTCTTTCCTTATATCGACCCCCTAATTCGAACATTGACGCCTTTTTCGAAAAAAATGATCGACCTCCACAATTTGCTTGAAAAATACACACACACAAAAAAAAAACATTATACTAGGTGACATAAATATAGATTTTCTTAAGCACAATTCCTTAAAGGTTTTGAAATTGTACAATATTCTTACCTCGTTGAACTGGTCGCTTTTTAACTCCTTACCTACAAGGAAATTGGCTTGCTTAGATAATGTCATAGCTCCTTCAAATTCTGTAAACTTATTTTGTGTACTGTAGAGCCAGCTATTTCCGATCATTTGGGTGTATGGACAACTTACCTTCTTCCTTCAAATTCTATTCGTCCAATCACTACTCCTGAACCCACAAATAAAAAAATTCGTTAATTGAGCTTAAAAAATATCATGAATTTGCGTAACTATTTGCAATCGGTTGATTTTGAAACAATTTTAGGTTCAACCAAGGATATTAATTTTTTCTTGGACAAAATTTATAAATATATCTTACAAGAAGGTATCAAGATTAGTTGCGCTCTGAAGGAAAAAAAAATAAATGGAAGAGGCTTAACACATTTCCCTTGGTTTATCCAGGCTCTTCGTTATTTTAAGGGCAAATTATTGTTTTGGTATCATTAAGTAAAAAATGGAGATCTAAGTGCTCTGATCATATATAATAAGTTGAAGAAACATTATAGGCAAATGCTATGGAAAGTAAAAAGTGGTTACAATGATCAGAAGATCAAAAAATCTCGCAACAAATGTAGTACTTCTTGGTCAATTATAAGAGGAGAGTGTGGTAATAAAAGACACAATTGTCATACTGAACTATCTGCTGACGAATTTAATAATAATTTTGCAGATATTACTTTAAAAACAAGTAATTATAATGTTAATTTAAATTCACAGGCAGATAGCAACTTTCAGTGTTCGAAGAATTGCTACTTTAATTTACAACAGGTATCTCCTTCAATGATCATACTCCAAGTTAAAAGGTTAAAATCTAGTTTTACTGAGGATTTTTTGGACTGTCCTCTTTCATATTGAAACATATTGATATTATAGTTTTGCCTCTTCATGATTTGATCAACACTTCAGTTTCGTATGGTATATTTCCCAAAATTTTAAAAAACACCATAATAGTTCCGATTCATAAAAAGGGTGATGAGAATGATCCCACTAATTATAGACCAATTGCCCTTGTCCCAATATTGTCAAAAAATTTTGAATACTTAATTTCCGATCAACTCCGTGTTTATTTTGAGAAGAATGAATTATTGAATGATTGTCAATTTGGTTTTAGAGAGGGTCTAGGTACCCGAGATGCTATTGAAAAAATTGTTAGGACAGTCTACAAAAATTTTGAATTTTGAATTTTGACATCTGTCTCCTTCATGGATTTAAGTAAAGCCTTCGATTCATTATCTCACTCAAAACTGATTAAGATATTACGACTGTATGGAATTTTGAATAATGAGTTGGATTTGATCCAATCATATTTATTAGACCGGAAACAAGTCGTAAATATTAAAGACTCTCTATCTGATATTAGAATTGTAAACAGAGGTGTTCCACAAGGTTCGGTTTTCGGACCCCTCTTGTTCATCTTATATATGAATGACTTATCTAAGGCTTTATCAACTACTCCGGTTTTGTATGCCGATGATACATCTACAATTGTTAGCAATTCTAAATTTGAAGAATTATGTGAGTGTAAAGAAAAGGAATTGAATAATGCTAACGTATGGTTCCAGAGCAAGAGTTGATTCTGAATTCAAGTAAAACTGAAAATATTGTTTTTTTCATTGAATACTCACGTTGATGGTCTAGTTAGTTCCAACTCTGTTAAATATTTGGGAATGCATTTGGACAGTGCTTTATCATGGAATAATCATATTGATTTCCTAACAAAAACATTGGTAAAATGTTACTACATGCTAAGGAAGTTAAAATATTGTATTAATATAGAATACTTAAAATCGGCATTTGATGCTTATTACCAATCACACATAAATCAGGGTATTCTTTTCTGGTGTGGTGCTCCCAGATGGACGGATGTATTTATCTGGCAAAAGAGGGCTATTAGATTAATTTTAGGGCTTTCATCTAAGGTATCATGTAGAGGTTGCTTCATAAAACTGAAAATCTTAAATGTTCCATGCCTGTTTATTTATAATTCTTTGGTATATATAAGGTCACATATACACGAATATGAATCTGGATCAACACTGCATGATCATTACACAAGAAATAAGGACTTGGTAAGAATCCAGAAGTTCAGGCTTTCGAAAATACAAAAATCTTATTTGATACAGGGTAAGAAGTTTTTTTAATTTACTGCCTCTCGACATGAGAAGCCTTTCGCTTATAAGATTTAAGCGTATTGTAAAAAATGTTTTAATCCAAAGCGAAGGTTACTCATGGACTGAGATAGAGGAGTTTTTTTAAGAAGTGTGATCTTTTAAGCTTTTTACCAGGTATAAGATCTAATTCGGAGTTATCTGAATAATAATGTATGCAATATTTGTTATCATCATTTTATTCTTCAAGCTTTATACGGTGACTATGTCTTATACAACTTGTGTTGTCAATGATGTAAAATTAATTAATTAATTAATTAAACATGCCTGGAAGAAACAGTGGATATGGCTCTAAAATGTTCAATTTTGAAACCTATCCAATTTTAGTGAAATGTAATGTATAGGAACTCCAACAGGAATCGATATTTAAGTAAAAAGAAATAATTCCCAAAATTAAGACGGAAGCAACACGATGCATTTTAATTTTAAAATCCCATTTAATTTTCTTCATATTTCGTATCTCAAGGCTCCAATGATTGCTGAGTATGACTCTGAGCTGAAAAATTACATATCGGAAATTCCTCACTGCGAAAACTTGAGAAAACAAATTTTAAAATATTTGATTTCATGAAATTTTAAATTATTAAATTTCAGAGGTCGTTGAGTTCGACTCTGAAATAAAAATCTTGATTTACATGATCCAACATGGCGTACTCCGAAATGTCTTTATATAAAAAATCATTAGGATTCTTATCTAGAGTCTCTAAACAGAGCTAAGATTTGTTAAAGATTTGAAATAAGTGAATTATGTAAATCAAGATGACCATAACCCGAAATTTTTTCATCTGAAAAAACATGCAATGTGCGCTAGATGTAGCCCAAGACTTTTAAAATAGGTTAAAATACATATAAAGAATCAAGTAAACTTACTTTTCAAAATCATACAAAACTTAAAGAAAAATTATTCAGTTATCAAAGATCTAGACAATCTTAAGTTGATTTATAGAATGTAAAGTAGTTCTGGTACGGTGTTTAATTGTACATCCCCCAAATTTGAAATCCCTGGTATAGGCCCCCGAATGGACGCCCATACCAGGAACATCTCCGGCATTACATCCCTCAAACTTTGATATACTGGCTGCCACACTGCCAATAAAGCAAACTCGTTGTTGCCTTTTCCGCTCTACCTTTTAAGAATCTCTGAATCAACTTATAGGCTTGTTTTTAACGTTGCATCGAATAACAATACAATAATAGATTTCTTCCACATAAAAAAATAAAAAATATATGCTTCAAGCCGCAGACCTCCGAGCGGCCCCGGCAAACAAAATACTCCCTGTTTCTACATTTTTCCCGCAGCTCCGTCCACACACGACCAAATCACTCAAACACAAAAAATCCACTACCCTTCTTTCTTTTTCGGCCTGTCTGACAAAAAACGAGTCCTCCTCCCATCCTACTAAAAAAATCGCAGCCAATGGCCCTTCAGAATCCTCCCGCATTTTCCTCGCGGCACAAGCTTGTATTCCAAGTACCGTTAGGAGTATTCAGAAATAACTCCGACCTCATTCCCTAGCTATACAGAAATGAATTTTAAGCGAGCGTTTTAAGACTTATGATACAAAAATACACATACAAATAGATTGAAAAGAATATTACTTCGAACACAAATTATAATGCAAATTTATCAAACCGCACAGAACAATCTTGATGCATAAAATTTTTTGAACTATTCAACCAATATCAAATCAAACTTGAAACATAAATACAAATGTTTTGGAAATTTAATAAAAAGTACATAATAAAAAATAAGGCCCCACATTTCCCATAACATAACTCATAATAATAAGAAGAAATAAAAAGCACTGCATCGACATTGAATTCTTTTCAAGATATGTGCTGTGCTTATAATATGCTTTCTTTATCTTTACTCTTTTCTGCTATCGTTTACCTCAAAACTTGAAACATTTTGCTTTTCAAAAAGCGTCTAATTTTATGTTATCCCCAAATATTGGCTTAGAAATACTTCAAAGCGCATCGAAAAGTTATTATTTGTGACAAAGATACATCAAAGAATGGGACTGCAGTTGTAAGCAGGGTGAATAACAATATAATAATAATTAAGAAGGGCAACACTCATCTAAAACACGACAAAATAAAGTATCTTTTAACATTTTTATTTACTTATTTATTTAAAAACAAAAACTAATTCAAATGATCCAATAATCCACAACATTTCGTACATTCCATTAGAGGACTGGTCTAGTGGTTCAAAACAGTCATGTCCAGACCTTCTCTGCAAGTTAGATTTATCTTTTAACATTCGGACGAAGTCCTCTGGACTACTCGTAATATTGTAGAAGACTGTTTCATTTAACGCACCTTGTTTTGCCCATGAGCCACATTAAAATTCTTTGCAGGCTAGCGCATCCTCTGACAAATAGCATACAAATTGTACGCGTCATTTAATTGCAGCTTTTTAACACAATATCGCAAATAAGAAAATCCTTGACACATACAGACAACTAGTGTTTGTAGAAACATGAACAAGAGGCCAAAATCAAAGAATTAAAATAGTTTTTATTTCTTACAATTTATTAGTGCGATATGTTGCGGGCTGGATCTGGCTCGCGAACCGTAGATTGGGCATAACTGATTTAACGTTTTATTCCTTTTATCCTATTTTTTGCAAGTTGATTCTACATGATGTGATCAAAATGAACATGGAAATACTTTACAACGGGAAATAATTCTTCTGAATTCTCCAAATGCCCTACTTTCAAATGAAAAATTGGTACACATTTGAAAATAGTGTAATTTTATTTACTAAATAAATGTTGTACATGGTATCTGTCTAAAATGTGGCGCTGCGGATAGCCAAAATGAAATATGTTTAAAAGATTTCCACTTCAATTTGATTCTAACATTGTTAAATGCTGCAAAGTGTTATATTCTAATAATATTCGATAGTTAATTGCTGCTAGTTTCAAACTAATTGAATGACTGATTTGCCAAGAGTTTAGGCAAGCAACGTTGGAAGACTGTGTTAAAATGAGGGAAAGGAGAAATGTTAATTGGTATCCTGTATGTGAGCACCAAACCAGTGAAGGTACTCTTAAAACTTTACCAGTTTGTCTAATTAAGAAGACCTAACGACCCGCGCATCGTTACCACTTCATACTAACGTTTGTTAACTGCAAAGTGCAAAATCACTCTGCAAAAAACAGTATTAGATCCCAGCGGCTAAGTTAATGCATTTATTTACTATTGCATCGAAAAGTAAGCTAATAGTGTCAATGCCTCTGACTACGAAACAGACGGCGAGGGTTAAATACCGCCCAGGACACTGGAGAATTTTCTTCATTTAACCCATGCCTGGTGCTCTGAGGTGCACTCAGCCGTGTATCAAATTGAGTACCAGAGTGTTGTTTTTACTCATGGGCACATTTGGAGATAAAGGCGGCAAAGCCTATAACTGACCGCCTCACCTCACTTCGTGCCGTAGGTTGAAAATGTGGAGTGCCACTTCCGCATCCCCCATGCGCCGTTCACATTGCGTGCACATAGAACTGGGGATACTTTTACCTTTTAATAGTATATTTCCTTCTCCCCCCGTAAAGCTCTCAATAGATCCACAGTAATATAACAGTGCAATACTTACACAAAACTGGCAGGTACTTTCTATTTAACCGCAGACTTAGCTTCCTCCATTTCTGACCCCTCCTCGATTACAATAACTACATATCTGAATACAATAATCGAACAATTTTCACTGATTTTATACATTAAACTTTAAAGCGGACAAATTTTATTTCATAACAGTGCAAAATTTAGGATTTTCTAAGGGCGAGTTTTCATGCACGAGTGCGTTACATGCGTTAACTGCGTTGATTCGATTTTCTTAAAGTTGACTTTTTTGTACGCGCTTGCCGCCTACGTTGTATGAGTACTTTAAATTATACTACTAGTTACGCTTTATACAGTGGCCGACGATAATAATATGATACCTAATCAATAATCAATATGGTACCACATTTTTGTCCATACAGTGTATATTCTGAGCAATGGTCAATAGTATCAATATGTAAAATACTCAATGATCAAAATCTTAACAAGTTTTCAGGCATTTGATGTATATATTGATTGAACCATATATTTTTCATTGTTTTTTATAGTTTAATCCAGCAATTACCTGTATTTTAATATGATAATAACAATCTTCATATAAGTATCCAATTAATTTATGATCACCTTATAGTGTCCACTCATTACTTTTTATATTGGATGGATTAGATTACATTAGAATGAATTCGATAAAAAATGGAACAAATTAACGAAAGATATGCAGAAAATCTGAATCAAAATGACCGCCAATAAGACTTGAACTCGCAACATTTTCTGAAAGCTGTTCTAAAGACCATGAACTCATATGCTTTCTCTGCGTTACTCGTGTAGAGTTTAACGGCAGAGAAGCTAAATGAACAGAATAATCATGGAGAGGAGTTTCCTCACTCACTCCCGTCTTCCTTTTGAAGTTTAAAGAAAAAAACCATCTGCTTTCTTCGTCCCCATCCCTCTAATCAATAAATCCTCTAATTAATCAAAACGAAGTAGATGTCATCAAAAATCTAAGAGGAGGTCCGCCGTCTGGCATAATTAATTTTGAAAATTTTGATGTTTCCCACATTAAGGAGCTCATCTCTGCCCTGCTACGTTATTAAAAAAGTCCCCTTTTATCCCGTTAGGAGAGGGGCTTACTACAGTTGTGAGAAATAGGAAGTATTTGACTGTCTGGAAGTCTGTCATGTGGGGGAGACAGTGGTGTGTCTCTGACCAGACGCTTTAATTGCTGCTACGTAATACCCAGTCATTTCTTAATGTTTTGGCACGTGATAGTTGTCTGCATCTTTTCCTGTATTTGTCGTAGTGTTTGTCAGGACATGAAGAGACCTTGTTCTTGGAAGAGAGATGCTACAAGATGAGGTAAGAAAAGGCATGCTTTCTACGCAATCTTTTGTTGAATAATTATACGGGAGAGAACATTAGTTCGAAAACGGGGACAGTGAAGTTTTATACGAGATATGAGAAGTATATTTCATAGTTAATATAAATATATGTCTAACCATATCTGTCTATCGATATGATTTATCTACCGATAGTTATTTCGCTATTTCTAGATATATGAATATATTAGTGGGGTGACCCCAAGGGCGCCGATCCCGGGGGGCTTCGGGGGCTCTGGCCCCCAAAGTTGAAGTGGGCCCCCCTAATGGGAGGACCAAATGATAAGGTGAAGTCGGTTCTCCTATTTCTACAGTACATGGTCATTCGTTTTCCCCTTCTACTAACCTTATCTCCCTTTGGAAAATCTATTTCATTGATAAATTCCTCCCTGAAACTTGTTAGCTACAGTACTTATATAAATTACATCACGTATAATAATACCCCCTCGACTGGCCAAATGAGTTAATTCGTGCATTACTTGTGTTGTTTCTGGAGTTTCGTGCATAACATCGATAAAGAAAATTTAGTAAAAAAAGAAATGAAAGAAAAAATGAAAACGTATTTTCTGTCGTTTATTCCTCGGAACGCCAAGATCGGGAAGGTCGGGTCAAAAATGACCCAAACAGTCAAAATATTATTTTTGTCCATTAGTCATTAAATGGAAGAGTGAAATTATGTGTACTCCGCATACTGTCAGCAATGTTATCGCTTCATTTGCAAGAATCAGAATACAACAGATATGGTGTGCTTTACATGTGAGAGCGAAAGAGGAAGGTAGTTTGATTGTGATAGTTTTATATGTCGTACTTTATATGTGTAAAAAAGTAAGTAACTCATTGTACCATTATTTTTTGTGCAGCAATGAAAATGGTTGCAAGGTTAATGATGTATTAGTTTTTTTCTGTATGTTTCGTTATTTTGTAGTATCTACTTGAAAAAAATAAAATACAATAAATAAATACATTTCAATGCAATAAATACTATACAATGAATACTCCCATACTCTAAAATACCTTCATTTTAAAAAGTACTTTATTTCATGCGAGAAATATACATGCGTCGAAAATGACTCATCTTGACGTTCCGTGAGATGAAATTATATTGGCGTTCCGAGGGTTAAGGATCATTTGTCATGATTTTGTCATATACAAACATAACTTAAAAAAAGAAATATATACAAGAAAAACAAGCAACAAGAAGAACTCACACAAAAGTAGAAGTAGACTTGCACTTGGAAACATATCCTTCAAACTGCTGTTTGGATTCAATTATTGTTTACCGTTAATACCGTAATTTTGAGTTTCTAATGTAACTTATAGCTAGGAGAACTATATACAGCGGAAAAAAGTATTTGGACAAGTTCGACAAAGAGGAAATCAGACTATCACGCGTAAAACATGGACCATTTCGAAATCTCTTGCCTTTTTATGATAATTGGGATACCTTAGATTAGTGATGAGTGCAAGAGTCTTGATCTTGCAGACCAAGACCAAGACCATACTTGCAAGACCAAGACCAGTCTGCAAGAGTCTTGCACACGCACTATTTGAATATTTTTAAAACGTGGAAAGGAAGGGAAAATCATTATATCCTTCACTTGAATTTCTTTGGCTTCTGTAAAAATACCGCTGGAGTGAAGGTGTTCCCAGTTGTGCAAATCATGTGAGTGGATCTGAGAATCATGCCGTTGTTACTGTAGCATACTAAACTAAACTTACACTGTACACTACTGTACACTAAACTTACAATAGAAGGAAAAAGTTTCTGTTAAGGGCCATGTAAAGCCAAGATCTCCAACAAGAGATGGAAGCACTATCTCTGTATATGTCTAATATAGTTTTATCGTTGCACGAAATTTCAATGTTGCTCCTACAAATTCAATCCTAGAGAGTTCAAACTTTCAGGGAAGAAACATAACATCAGAAACGCCAGGACATCAGACTTCTTTTTGCCCTTTATCCAAATTATCCTTAAGGGGAATGTAAAGCCAAGATCTCCACCAAGAGATGGCAGCACTATCTCCGTATGTGTCGAATATATTTTTATCGTTGCACGGAATTTCAATGTTGCTCCTACAAATTCAATCCAAGAGAGTTCAGACTTTCAGGGAAAAAAGTTCATAAGTAATTCAAGAGTTTTATACGTGCCGATTTTTCATTTTTTCTTGTTCATTGTTGAAAGATATTTATTGTTATATGCATAACAACAATGAAACGATTTCAACAATGAACAAGATAGAAAATGAAAAATCGGCACGGATAAAACTCTTGAATTACTTATGAACTTTTTTCCCTGAAAGTCTGAACTCTCTTGGATTGAATTTGTAGGAGCAACATTGAAATTCCGTGCAACGATAAAAATATATTCGACACATACGGAGATAGTGCTGCCATCTGTTGGTGGAGATCTTGGCTTTACATTCCCCTTAAGGATAATTTGGATAAAGGGCAAAAGGAAGTCTGATGTCCTGGCGTTTCTGATGTTATGTTTGTCATGGTATGATCTATTGATTCAGAAAAAGGTGGATTATGGTCAGTTCGGAGTCTGTACTGATTTCTGTAACCAAGTCTTTGTGTTTGTTCTAAGCTACTAGTCGATTTTATAAAATGTCTGTTGATATGTGTTATTGAAAACTGAGTTATGTATGTGTTATGCTACGGAGAATTGAGTCTGAATAATACAACAGTGTTTGCATTACACTTGATAATTGTTTGTCATTTGTAGATAAAGTCGGGAGGAATATTACTAGATGTGGGCTATGGTTTTGGATGTAAAGCAAAAGTTACTTTAGGGTAAGCTAGAGGTAACAGGCGTGTGGGTAACAGGCATGTATTGCTTCAAATTCAGCAGGTTTACTTTGATACATTTGTTCAAGAGAAAAGTATTGGTCCACAAACTCGTAAGTAATTTTACAGAGCGGCCGTAGGTGAGTTGGTAGAGCGCTGGCGCCGCATTCGGAAGGCCCATGTATGGAATGCCACGACCGGCCATCCTGGCTGAGGTTTTCTAGAGTTTTCCTCAGTCCCACCAGGCGAATGCTGGGATGGTACCTTAACTCAAAGCCTTGGCCGCTAACTTTCCCATTGTTGTCCCAAGCCTTAGGCCATAGATGCCTGTTAGGCTTAAATAAATTCAAATTTGTAAGTAATTATACTTTCTATCACTCTTCTGTCAGAGCTCGCTTGAGCCATGACTACTCTCATTATCGTCAATTGTCTGGGTTTGTGGACATGAGTGCTTCTTAGACGAAAATAACAACACTAACAAGGGAACCCTTTTTGCTGTTCAGCGAATTTTGACTTCGGGCATGTTTATTGACCTTATTTGAAGCATATAGATAGCGAAAATAACACGCATAGACTCGTACTCTATCATATATTTGTGTTCCGAATAAGTTGAGTCGTGTAATGTGAGCGACTTTTAAGCAGTAAAATCAACCTTGAAGGTGAAGCTTTATATTAACTAAATGAGTTATCAGATGCATTTCCGTAGGTATTTTTACGTGTAGAACACAAATTTCACCATTAAAATGTTCGCAAATTGAATGTTTTTTTAAATACAAACTCCAGCTTATGATCGAAAATGAACAAAATTTCATAGAAAGTAATGCCGTAAAGGAACAACAATACAACTGTGGGAAAGGGGAAGGCGGGGCAGGGGATTATAAATACATAAAAGATAATGAATGATTTCTAATACCTTTTGGGGGCCTAGGGCTCTTGCAGTCGCTAAACCACTGATCGACTACACGGTTTTTAAGAAAGAAGCGAAGCGCTGGAGCGAGCATAGCAAAAATGCGAGTGCACCTCATGGAGATGCGTAGGAAAATCTTTCCGATGCCCAGCAGTTTCGCAATTTGGTGACCTTGGTAAGGCCTGGGGGCTCCGTTACGTTCTTAAAGTTAGTTCTTTAAAAAAAGGAATATTACAATTATAAAGTTTGTAATAAATATGTTGTAATTATAAGTAAAATTAGAATTCGTTTGTTGAACTTTAAAAACCTAAATAATAATAACGGACTTAATATTTGTTTACATTTATCTTTAAATAAAAGAAGAAAACGTGAAATGATGGAGAACAAATTGATTGGATCACATTTTAATGAAAAATCAAAGAAAGTGAAATCTGTTTAGATTGAAAAACAATTCATTATGCTTATTTTAATTTTAAAGCTCAATTTCGAATATTTATAAAAATGATCAAATCAGTTGCGTTTTCTCGTGCTTACCACAGTTATTTAAAATATTTAACTTTCAAAAAATTAATAGTAAGCGTGTTTGTTAAATAAGATGTTTGAAACAAATATAAGATATGACATGACAGACGAGAATTTATTTTGGTAAGTATTTTGTAAAATGTTTAGTGTTCTAATTATTAATTATAATTTTAGTTTGTAATATAGTTATTATAATGTTTGTATGATAAGGGGTATTGAAAATGTACGTAAACGAAGAAAGCGCAGGAGAAGCGAGAGTATTGCAATTTTGTTCCGGAATTACACACCAAAGAGGAGAGGGGATGAAAAAAATGTACGTACGAAAGTAAAAATTCAAATTGTATTATTTAAAATATCCGCATTAAATAAGCGTGTAGTCGATCATTGGTTTAGCGATTGCAAGCGCCCTAGGCCCCCAAAATGTATTATTTTTTATGTATTTATAATCCCCTGCCCGCTCTTCCCCTTTCCTACAGTTCTATTGTTGTTCCTTTACTGCATTACTTTCTATGGAATTTTGTTCATTTTCGATCATAAACTGGAGTCTGTATAAAAAACATTCAATTTGCGAACATTTTCGTGGTGAAATTTGTGTTCTACACGTAAAAGTACTTACGGAAATGCATCTGATAACTCATTTAGTTAATATAAAGCTTCACCTTCAAGGTTGATTTTACTGCTTAAAAGTCGCTCAAATTACACGACTCGACTTATTCGGGACACAAATATATGACAGAGTGCGAGTCTTTGCGTGTTATTTTCGCTATCTATACGCTTCAAATAAGGTCCAAAGTCAAAACTCGCTGAACAGTAAAAAATAGTTCCCTTGTAAGTTTTAATTAAACACAATATCCGTGTATGTTTGGTCTTTTTTTGGAACTTACCTGGAGCACGGAGAATGGTAAATAATTGGAACAGTGACTAGAAGATGACAGGGAGCACAGTTCTATGGATTGTTACAAGGTAAGAACTTCAATGTCTAAATTATTTTGGACATCATTTTCGATAACCCATGATTGCATTCTGTGAAAGCTTACGAAACATAGTTGCGTGCGTAAAACAAGAAGTAAACTAAGGTAAAATAATAAAATGCTAGTACTGTTGTTCAAATTAAAGCGAAATTAAACTTTGGTACTTCTATTCTGTACACTTACATGAATATCAACAATACATTAAAACATATTTCCGTTACTATTGACGCATTAAGGCAGGCAATGATACGCATAGCTTTTACTATTCCCTATATCCGGTGTAAAATTTACGTATGAAACGTATATTTTTTATTAGCAACACTTGCAAGACTTTTGCATGCAAGATCAAGACTGGGCGACCAAGACCAAGACCAAGACCAGGGATACCGATGCAAGACCAAGACCAAGACCGTAGCGGTCTTGGTCTTGGTCTTGCTTTTGCTCATCACTAGTTTTCAATTTCCTCAACGAAAACTGAAACCACGAGTGCGGATGGCTGATCCTATTAGGGGACTAAATTTTGTTTTTTAAAGGACACAACATCTGTATACCATTTTCAAGTATGTCCATAAAGATAGTCCAAGCTGAATCAATGTCAGAATACCGATGTAAAATGTTACTAAAATCAATATCCAACAAATACTGTCTAAAATTTAAAATGTTAGTAATATGAAGAGAGCGATATGTAGATTTAATTGTCTCTTGTTTATTATATGATAAGGTATCTGCTATAGGCGGAGGAAGTAGAGAACCCATAATGCAGTATGGTCTGAAAGACCAGGGCCCACTGTTCCACAAGATATATGGGTAAAACCATTGTTAGTGAGAACATTATCAAGACAAGCCAGCTTTCTTGTCGGTAAAAGAATTTTAAAATTCCAATTTAAAGGGCTCAATACACTTATTAGTTTTTTCAAGCTAGTAGAATTCTTTTTTAATACGTCGATATTTAATTCACCTACACCTGTACATTTATGATTAGAATAGTGATTCAATAAATCATAACATGCTTCCAATTTATCCAGAAACGTATCAATGTTAATACAAGGAGAACGATCAAGTGAAATAATTATCAGTCTAATGTTTACCAATCGTATCCCAATAATTTCAAAGACTTTAGGTTCACATAGAGCAGATAGGTCAAGTATATGATATACAGGGGTACAGTTTTTTTCGAATATAGATTGCAACCCCACCATGATTAGTACAGAAATACGAAATGAGTATATAATTAGAGGGGATTAACATATTGATTTCATCATGGGACAACCAGTGTCCATTTAGGGTTAAAATTTTAACAGGTAAATCTTGAAAAAGAATCTCAAGTTCTCCAAGTTTGTTTCTCAAAGACTGTACATTAAGATGCAGGACAGTGAGAAAAATGTCATTAGTACACTGATCATGTAGAGGACAATTTACATTCTTTAAGTGAGTAATACAATGCTGCAATTCCAATAAAGTATTTGACGGTATATTGGAAATAAGAATCTGCAGAAGTTCTTCTGCAGATTCAATTACTCGTTTCCCTGTTTTTCATAAAGCAGAGCAATAAAACCCTTATTATTTCCAAGCAGGTGGTCGGAAATAAATGTATTTAACTCCTCAAGTATTATCTCCGAGATAAACAATTTATCTAATAAATTGTGGTGTAGACCATGACGGGTATGGAAACGTTTTCCCATATTACTTATTATATCTATTACCACCAACTTTCTAAAAGAATTCCTTAGCCTTATTCACCCATTTTATTCACCCTTTTTATTTCAGTGTTTACTATTGACCAAGATGGCAAGTCATAGCAAAGAGGAATGGTACAGACAATAATATTACAATAAGAGTGCTTTACTAAGAATTGTTTAAGTGATCGAAGAAAATTTTGAGCTTCATTACAATATACATCATTGGCCCCCATTAAAAACGGGTTATCATCTATGTAAATTGTCTTTATGTAACAAGGGATTGTCGAATATATCTAAGGCCTTAGCACCAGGTTTTATAAAACCGAAAAATTGATGATGTGATTTCTCAATGAAAATTTGTGATAATCCGCGCCCATTACTATCTGCAGATATATCTAATTGAAGCGAGTCTTTAGGGAATTCATCAGTAAACATTGGAGTGTTTACATCAGAATGTTTTTCACCCTGTGTATAATTTATATCAGATTGTACTCTTAAAAAACTAAATCGTACAATACCTTCCAACACACTTATTTTACTATTAAGAATTTCAATCTGGGATAAATAGTGGTTAATTTCTAACCGATTATTTTCTAGGGCATCTGTAAAAGCTTTACCTTCAATCCTCAGTTTGTCATGTAGGAGATTAATATCATTTTTAATTTCCTTGTTATGTCTTTCCATCTTTTCAGATTTCATTTTTAGATTCAATAAACCATGATCATAAGCATTGTCTAATAACCTTGGGGAATTTCTTTCACAATTTAAGGGAGAATTATGGCTAGAAATGCAAATCCGGGTAGTCTGAGAGGAAGTACATCTTATATCTGTTTCGTTTTCCATACAAGCGGATATCGTCTTAGGCTCATCCAATCCTGATATATTAACTTGTATTCTTCTATTTTCCTTTCCAATTACCTTGCCTTTAGGGTTTATATCCTGCTTTTGATCAATAAACTTTTGATCCTGAGGGGGGAATAATTTGATTATCAATCATGACTTGTATGCCAATGTCTGATTTCGAAGAAAAACTACAACTATACTGGAAATTACTGAGTAAGAGTCTGAATGCTTGTATTGGAATGAGCCTGATCACTGGAGGGGGAACAGGATTCTGTTACACCTAACTCCAATACAGACCTTATTTCGTTCAGCATACGTACTGACTCGTTATGAAGGACGTCACTCTCATTTCCAGGGCTTACCACTGGAAACAAATCGACATCTGTCTGTTTAAACGACTCATTAAAAATATAGTCGCAGATTTGCGTTGATTACATTGATGAAGATTTGATAGAGATCTCAGTCAAGTTCTGCGAAGTCGTCAGTGCAATAGTCAGGTGACAGTGTAAACTGGTCGCCATATTATCGATTGCCAATAAACCTGTAAGCTAGTATCGATACTCACATCTGAAGGGCTTTTCTCCTTGAAAGTGTGGAGTGTGGAGACCAACCTAGCAAGGTACACTGAGCGAAGAATGTTCCTGAAATACAAAGTAGCGAAGATAGGCATCACACCATACAGGAAATTTTGCGCTTAATCAGTTTTGGAGAACAAATGAATATAGCTTCCTTCCCCAGCCTCCATGCAGACTTCGCTAAAGCAGCGATTGGAAGAACCTATACATAGAGACAGACACGCCCCCTCCGTTGTATAAACTTACTTCTTTGTCCTAAAGCACGAGCTCAATAACTATAAAACAACATCAGCAAATAATAAAAAGCCTTACACTCACTAAAGTTATAAAAATTAAAAGTGCACTATCCAATAAAGGGAGAAATAACACAATGTAACGGTAAACTGCGTTTATAAAGACAAATATTTTCATTTAAGTTTCGAAATGAAAACATCTTTCAATACCGGTAAAAGGTATAGTAATTGTGCAAAAGTCCTAAGCGTCCTCTGTAGTGTGATGGACTAATGCGTGGAAATGAAAGCATCAGAGTTAAATCTGAGGTCGTCGGTTCGAACCCATCCATATTACCTTTCACTTTTTCAAACTTTCATTTTGAATAAAACAAGTGAAAAATGCCAATTTTACAGAAGTATTTTAAATTGGATTCCAAAACTTTAATAAAATGACGAGCTCAGAGAAGTACGTTACGCTGCCAGTTTTAACACTAAATACGACGTAAGGGATGTAATTAAGGGAATCAAGCTAACATGTAAGTTAATATGGCCAGCTATCGAATTCAATCCAAATCCGGTGATTACCGAAGACAACATTTTAAACATTTTCCGTAAGTTGAAGAAGTTCCTCTATTCTTTATTAATTTGGGGGTGATGATTTTGAATTTGGCAATATAATTTTTGTCGCACGTAAGTGTTTTTTGTTGTAACGTCTTTTACTTTGTCGTATATAGAACAAAATTGTCTTGATTTTATGAATATTAACACACTTTAGATCATAACCAGTGATTCCGCTCCCCCCAAATCCTCGAGAACATCCCCCAACTTCATAAATTTTGCGATCGAAAATCGATAGAAATCATGCACAACTCCACTTACATCCTCCCAATTTTGACTTTACACCCCTCAAACACAGGAATTCCTGCTCATAACACAGGCTATCAAGCACAGAAATACAGTGATCAAAAATCCTAGAAGAGCAAATGAAACTCAATTTGAGGTTATGAAGCAACGTTTAATTTAGAGCTTTGAAGAATTGCAAAAGCGTTATCTCATGTCTACACACTAAATCAAAAGAGCGAAATTCCCATCGATTTGAACGGGAAGAGGGTAAGATTCTTTTAGTGTGAATTATCATCGGAGAAAAGTTTCTGCTTGAAAACGAAGGGATTTATGAATGAGAATGTAGACATATCTTTAGTTGAGTTTGAATCTGTTCCTTAAAGTTTTCTTCTGAACACGAAAGCAAAGTAATAAAATGATGAATTGGACAGCCTATTCCAAAAAAGTTGACTGCATTGATTAGACTGTTTTGAGCTGAAAATTCTCTAAGTCCAACTTCGGAAACAGTAAACCACCCGAACCCTCAAAGGTACGGTGAACCGTCCCATTTGAAAAAAAATGTGCAAATCTGTTTTTCTTCTTTTAAGTGCAATAAGGCATGTTGAAATGTTATTAAGCGTAGAAAAATGTACCATTCATTGAAATACGCAATGATACAGTATTTCTAGACTATCCATACATCTGAGCACGTGATGGTTTTGTCACATATGTTTCCATACGTAAAAGAACATCTCCAATGAAAGCAAAGACAGAAAAAAATACAATAAACAAGATAAAGGAGAGACAAAACAACAGCATTAGCAACGTATATGGATGTTATTGTCATGGACACAAAAATTCAGTCATTCTTCAGAAGGAGTCCTCTCCGAAGGAGCTTGGTAGCTATGTCCATGTTAGCTCAGTTGTCAAGACGTCAGCTTGAGTTTGCTCAAGCAAGTCGTGTTTGTGTGAGCTCCGTGTTAGTGGAGTGCGCCTTTACGTCTACTATCCAGATATAGTGTCCAGTGTCTTTTTCTTCGCCTTTTTATGTGTTTTCTATTTACAGTATGAACACAGTACAACGAAAAAATACAATTAGTGTTAGCTTACGTAGTTTAAATCAACGAGCGAATGCAGTGGCATTTCACGAAGCAGTTGCGGAACAATTAAAACTTCAAGAAGTACAAGTGGAGTCGATCGAATTTGACAGTTACAAGAAATTAGCGTTCATTCGCTGCTCAACGTTGAAGATAGCACAAAAAGCAATCCAATTGTGCGAAGGTAAACTAATTATAGAAGAAGGGGGAATACTCCATGAACTACCCGTCCAATTAGAGTCAAACGGCACATTTCAAATAGTGGCATTCATTTTACCTCTTGAAGTGTCCGACGAACAGGCAAAGACAATTTTTCAGCCGTATGGAACTGTGACGAACGTTTCAAAAATTTATTATTCTCACTACTATCGCTTTAAAGTATATACAGGAAAGCGCGTTATTACTTTTAGCAAACTGTGTAGGAAGCTTCCAATGTTTTAAAATACTTTGGGGCTCAATATCCAGGTTTTTTCTCATTTCCAAGACATTTGTGCCAAATGTAATGAACTTAATGAAGAAAATCATCAGTGTACAATCGCGATACCACAAACGAGGAAAGTGTTTCCACCAAATTTAAATTCCAAATACTCTCCCCCTGAACTAGCGTCATACACTACATTCCCTGACCTAACAGCTTCGCGTCTACGAGGCCACACAGAAACGGCGATTAGGCCTAACGAGCCAAACGGAACTCCAGCTGTTCCAGTAAGTGAGCGAGATACCCTCGGGCTAGCTTCTTCCGAAGCCAAAGAAAAAAAGACAAGGACTCACTCAACACGGAAGATAGTGTTTTGCCCGTCCTCAGTCCGGGAGGTGAAAGTGCAATAGAAGGTATTACTTCTTCGCAAGCATTTGTATCAGTGAATCCGATACCACAAATTACAAAAGAAAGTGTCCTTTCTAGTGCATCTGTCTCAGACGACTACTCTAGTGACACAAGTATACAGGGACACCCTCCGCCAGAAGGTTCAACCGTACAACGTCGCCCAAAAACTGCCAATTCCAAATGAAAAGCGTTATCTAAATTCAAAAGAGAAGATATATCTACCCCTGGTGAAGTGCGGGCCCTGCCCAAGCGGCCCCCCGGTCGAAATCCTTACAAGCATTGAAGAACCGATTGACGGCATCGTACCCTAACAAAGAGGAAGGTGGAAAAGGCCATTCGTAAAGTCTCATCACAGGTTTCAGTTTTGTTATTACCAATCTACTGACAAAGTGGTAAGTGACTGTTTTGTATTTTTTTCCCTTGCAAGTACTATCTATCAAGTGCCATGCTAAAGTCAGGAGGCAAAATGCTTGTTGTCACATTAATGATTTTAAAGGTTCTAACCTTTAACGTGGTAAGCACCCAATCCGAACAAAAAATACAAGTCCTGCAACAGTTTTTACACCATCACGACGTCCACGCCGCCTGTTTCCAGGAGACGGAGATTGACAGTTTAAAGTTACGTAATTATAATGTATATTCTTCGCATATATTTAAACCAACGAAATGTGTAGCAGTTGCCATTCGCGGAGATTTGAACTTTACCGATGTGTATATTCATCCATCCGAGTCTATGATTTCAGGACAAATACAAACTTATTCAATCATTTGCGCTCATTTACCTTCAGGTAATTCCCACAGACAGGCCCGTGAGTCCTTTTTCCGAGACGACATTACTCTCGAACTTCAGAGACGTCGTCCATTATAAACTATATTATGTATGGACGCCAACGCAACACGCCGAGCTCAAGACTCTAGTCATAAGGGAAATATTAGTCCAGAACTTATTAACTTAACTAAAGAATTTTCATTGGTGGACGCCTATGAATGTTGCAACCCAAACGTATATATGCCAACATATATATATATATATAAAGAAGGTAGTTCCCGTATTGGTCACATATATGTACCTCAATCAATTCAGCCACACTTGGTGCGTGCCATAAATTATCCAATGCCATTCTCAAATCATAATGTCGTATTGGTCACTTTAAAAATAGAGCTCCAAACTCACTTGAGACGCGACTATGTATGGCATTTGAACACCTCAATCCTAACTGACGAAGAATACGTAAATAGTATTAAAAGCATGATCAGTAACGCACGTAAACAAGCGTTATACAAATCAAAACCTTCTCAATGGTGGTATAATTTAAAAAAATCACTTATCTATTTCTCCAAACAGTATTCACTTGAAAAATCCAAACACAAAAAATGTCTGATCGAATATTATTATAAGGTATTAAATGAATATCATAAACAACTGGCATCAGGAAAGCCCGTTCTTCTTAAAATTAAAAACATCCAAAATTTGTTGCTTAATCTTCACAAATCAACAAATTTTGACTTTATAGCGCGCACCAGGTTGCCACAGATAGGTGTGATCGAGCAACCACGAAATATTCATGTTCTTTTAGAAAGAAATAAAGGACGCCAACAGATCACTAACTCATATATAGATAAAAGTGGCAAAATTTATAATGGAGCTTCTATGTATCCGGAAATCCGTGAGAATTATAACACCCTGTTCAACGAACCTCATGACCGGTCAAATGAATACACGTCGACGATAAAGCTCCCCACAATTTCAGCGTCCACAAAACAATCCTTAAGTCAACCCATAAATGAAAATGAAACTATGCAAGCCCTCCAAGGTCTTAAAGTTACATCCTCTGGAGGCAAGGACGGTCTCTCCCCTCTTTGGTACGTCACTTTCAGCGACATATTAACTCCGATTCTGACTGCTGTATACAACTCTATATGGGATAAGCTCTTATGTCACCCCAATTTTTGTGAAATAAGAGGCGTGCTAATTAACAAACCTCAACATCATGGTCACACAAAACACCGTTTGATTTCGCTATTAAATTGCGATACAAAAATATTATATAAACTTCTAACAGCAAGGTTGCTTCCCACCATTCCTGAAATAATATCCCCTTCTCAAGGTGGTTTAGCAGGAATGCTTAATGCAGGCACTATGTTGATTCATATTCGTGAATTTCTCCAAATGGCCTCCGAATCAAACGACCCATACGTACTTCTAGCGTTGGATATGAATCAAGCCTACGACAGACTTGACACCACTTTCTTAAGAAGTATTCTACGCCAGTATGACTTTCCCACCAACTTTCTAAACCTACTAACTATCCTCCAACGCAATCGAACTATGACGTTATATGTAAACAAACGAAATTTGACAGCATTTCCCATGACTAACGGACTTGAACAGGGGAACCCAATTTCAAGCATCCTCTATAGCTTAGCTATAACACCCCTAATTCTTCAAATCGAAAAATCTATAGGTATTATTAATCAAAACCCTAATGTGCTCAAATGTTTATCTTATATTGATGACGTAACCTGCGGGGTAACTTCGCCTCAAGAAGTTGAAGCTATTTTCAACATCGTCCAAACATACGGTCAATATTCAGGACTCAAGCTTAATGAAACAAATACCAAATTAATGGTGTGTAATAAGATACACGAAACACTATACGGTAATCTGGGAAACCTTACTGACCGACAAGAAATACTAGGTATCAAATTTCATCGAACGATCCACGCCACTATCCACATTAATGAAAAACGTATATTAGGCAGTATGATTCACGAGTTAACTAAGTATCAGCATATGTTTGAATACCTCATATTCCGGGTAAGATTCGTTAATTGTTACATCATAAGCAAGTGGATATATTACTTGTAATTATTCCCGATTACGAACACCACCTTAGCTCTAGTCAACAAACATATCGGTTATTTCCTATGGAGAGGAAACATACTTAGAGTGGCCCGCCCTAAATTGTACTTACCGCATCTGCAAGGGGGGTACACCTCAAGGACATAAAATGTCAGGGTGAAGCACTCCGTTTGCACCGCACTATACAAGTCCTTAGTTCGCCCACAATGTCGTATGCCAAATGGGCACTACCAAATATTCTAAACGCAATTATAATTACTTTGCCATTAAACCTACAGCCATGGCGCTCTAAGGCATTATATCTAACTGATACGTTTGTCACCCTGACATACGCCTTGGTGGCCCAAGACCGTATAACAGATATGACAGTAAAACAACTATATTTCTATATAATGCAAAAAAATCCCCTCCCCTTGACTGTCTCCTGCTTACCACTAACGCAGCGATCTTTAATGTGCAACAACATGACCACTCTACTAACCCAACCTAATTTACATAATCTTTATTACCAAATCATATATCAAATATTCCCTCTTAAGGCTTCTTTATAGGATAAAGGTCTACTGACGGATGCTAAGTGTACTCTATGTCAACAGGATGACACGTTTCTACATCGATTAACTCAATGCTTTAACAGCAATAACATCTGGTTAAAATACATTGCAATAGTAGAAAGGATTACTCGTGATTCCTATCAAAATAAACCATACTACATTTTTCTTCTCTATCCAGAATTTCAATATTTTCCACCCACACGTCGTAAATTCTTGGTCTGGTTTACGGCCCAAACTTTGCACATACTGATAAAAGAACGCAGACAAATGCAACTCGACGAATATATGTTTCAAGTGTTGATAAGATACGAGGGAATTCCCCCTACTCTACGCTGAAAATCTTTTGCTAACTATATCCGTGCTGTCTACTAACACACACAGGAGAGAGAACCATTAGGTAGGGATTGATTGAGGAACCTCACACACAGGAGAGTAACCTTTTGTTTTTCGTCTGTTGTGCTAGTCTCCCAATATAATTTATTTTTTTTCTTTCCATTGAAAGCGTTTGATGTTTTTTTTCTTCTTTCACAGCGCTGACTGGGAGTCTTTTTTCTCCCCTCGAAGTTTGCTTTTTTTATAAGTTTTATGATTTAATTTTCTTTGTCAATTTTGTACTGCATTCTTAATGTCTTTGATATAATGTTCACGGATCCTTTCATGTATCAAATAACTTCTATTGTGTAATCTATTTCACAATCAATAAATATATATTTTTTTAAAAAGTGGTAGAGCACTGGGACTTTTAATAGAGAGGTCCTGCGTTCGAACTCCGTTCGGGATAATTTTTTTGTTTGTAATGATATATTCCACAAAGCGTGTATAAGTAGATAAAAAAATTCATTGACATAAATAAGTTTCATATGTATTCATACAATCATTTCAGAACATAAGTAATTATTATGTTTAAAATATAACATCAGAGAGGTGGTGGGTGTTGACAGAAAGTCGGTATATTATATGTGAATGTTAAATACAAATAAATTAAATCGTGTAATAACAATGCATAATTGCGTGTAGTGTATTTGTCTGCAGCTATTTGGCATACGGAAGTTACGCCTCCATACTCTCATTTACGATCTTGAAATAGTCAAAGGCTGTCAAAAGAAAATTAGGTTATAAGAGAAAAATATCCAAAGTCAGATCATCGCTGCAGACCGCAAGTTCAATATCCCCAAAGCTCACGATCCCCACGAACGATGAGGACAGTAAACTGTACTTTAGTTTCTTTCCACAGGTTTCAATTCAGTACTCTGAAATGCTTTTTTCATATGGAAGTGGTGAGGCTTTAATCTCTCCCGGGCTTGGTTCCAAATTCTGTGATGAAGAGAAGTTACTATCGTCTTATTAAGTAGAAGGATAAGATGCTTGTATTGACCAGGGCTCGAACCCATGTACGTGTCGCATTCGTTTAGAAAGCAAAGGTTTTAACCCTGAGCTAAATTTACAACTTGAAAATTATTCCCAACATTTTTTTGTGTTATTAAGGCACCACCAGAATGAGTCACGCTAAGTCTACCATTTTATACATGAGTGATTTTAGATAAGGAAAATTAGATTGATGAGGTAGTAAAATTGGGTCATTCCTGGACAAATCATCCAATTTTAGTAAAACTGGTTACATCACCATTTTAGATTTTTTCATATATGTGTTTCTACATACCTGAAGATATCAGAACGACTTTCGAAAGAAATGTGATGCTTTCATATACTTGCGACTACCCGCAGCTCACTGGAATTAAAATGGCGGCTTACTAAAGCGGAAGTAGTCCACTCTCGCTTATCCTGAAAGATAAGTAACATCGAGAAGTGCTCAACCCGACAGCTGCAGTTTGGTCTTGTGGTCAAGACGTTAGATAGCTGATCCTATGTTCAGACCCTGGCGGCGACTTTTTGCAATTTTTTTTAAATAATTTTTTTTTCTGTTTTAATGTAAATATACAAAAGGAAATTTAATAAAAGTTGTGATTTACAATTTTAAAAAGTGCCACTAAAACTACGATGTATATAAACCCACCAGGGCAGGATGCGTCCGAACGGAGCTGAGCGGCATTAGCCGCGGGGAAGGGGCGCAACTCTCTGTTAGCGGAGGGCATACGCAAAAGTACTGTTTACTTAAAAGTTCTGTTTAGGCAAAAGTGCTGTGCCCTACCGGAAGTGTTTCCAAGTGTGCCGCCATTTTAATTCCAGTGACCTGCGGCTAGACGCACGTTTTTACAGGGTGGTAAGCTTACGGACCGACAAACTTCGGGAGGTGATAGTAGAGTGAAAAATAAAGAAAAA
>JAGDQP010006065.1:59966-74492 GCA_022664845.1 Lepisma saccharinum
GTACGAACATGTACCTATTGCAATGCAAAATGTACCTATAGTAGAATACTCGAAAAAAGATATTTGTACATTCTAGCAACTCTGATTTGGAACTCGACTGTGAAACATTGGATGTTTTGCGTGCTAGTTTGTACGAACGCTGTATTGTGTATTCTCCCGTGTATGAGTATTGACGCTCTTTAGCCTGTGTCACGTAGCAATGGTATTTTTGTCAAGGGGGCAGATTCGATTGCGATTGCGACTCTGTCCGTTGCACGAGTGTGAACGGAAAGGGTCAGATTATAGTTGAAAATACAGAATTTGTCATAAGGACGTTATTTGTATTTGATGGAGTGTCAATGCCAAATCATCGTCTCGTCACCTAGCAATTAATTAAAGACTGTGGTCGCTACTCTCCTCTCCGCTCTTCTCCCGTGATTATGCATTAGATTGACACATGTATCGTTGTTTATGCGCTAGAATTGCCTATAACCATCCTCATTTCTGTGTAGGTCCTGAAATCCGCTCCAACGCGAAGCAGACAAAATACTATTCACTCCTGGGGTCTCGTGCTTGATTGAATTGTTATACGAGTTATAAACAAGCTGGTACGCATCTAAGGACGAAACCTACAATATGTGGTCAAGTTGGCTCCGAACGACTGCTTTCAGGAGACTCGGACGGAAGTTGAACTCGTGACCGGGACACGAAGCACGCACACTAACCTCTCGGTCAGTCCAAGTCATTGTGATCGTTAATGTATTCCAACACCCCAAACTTATCTTTTTATGATATTGCCAAGTGTATCTTCCAACAACATACTGAGCTACACATTGCTACATACATTCACTACATTCTCCCATTGCTTCGGACGGCAATGGCCACAACTACAGTTACAAAGTTACTTCTGGACGTTTACGACGCAGCTAGAATTTGTTATGCCCGTTAACGCATTTTTCTTGTGTAGAATATACAGATTGAACTATTTAAGCTTGTAACATCGTATGGAAAACTTTCTACTTTTTGCCTCGCATCGGTTGACACCTGATGCCTAGTACACACGCGTGTTTATTTTCCCTCTTCCATGTCTTCCTTCTTTGGCTACTATATTAGATTGCGTTCTTTCTACTAACCAGTAGAACATGACTCTGCATTAACGAATACTCCGTCCATCCTTTGCATGCTGTTAAGCTTTAATCATACACCTGATTCTTTTCTAGTCGGGCTTCAATGCAAGACTGCTGTGACATCACAGACGCCTGATAGCACTGACCACTCGACCAACGAGGACATCTTTTTTTACTACACTGCATCTGTTGAGATGCGTACTCACCACCATCCGACTGGATACTTCTAGTTTCTCTCACTGCTAATAAATAAGCCAAACGCTCGTTGACTGTCTTTAATTATCACCCCTGTCTGATATGCAACCACACATTATTTTAAAAAATGGTCATAACATTAATTCTCGTTGAGATATCGATGTGCTGGCAATGAATTATTGTTACCTGTTGGCAACTCATCCCATTTGTGGGCCTTTCGACCCATCTTTACTTGGAAGACTTTCTGGGAATCCCCTACTTTCTTTGGGGAATCCCTTGCGCCCTGCTTGTAGAATTTTCCAATATGCATTTTTGGATAGCCCGGTTGTAACTTCCTCTAATTTACTCTCAACCGCCTACTCTCCGATTTTTCGTCTTCGCAATAATCCTCTCTGAAGTTCATTTTTCCACGCTTTCGGCACGCTGTATCTCCGTAACGCCTCGGAATTTCCCCCCGTTGTCTGGGACTTTTTTCTTTATTTTTCACTGTACTATCACCTCCCGAAGTTTGTCGGTCCGTAAGCTTACCACTCTGTATATCTCTCGGGGTGACCATATTTCCAACCTGGCGGGTGATGTTTTTCACTCCCGTAGGATATGTACGGAAACCTGAATATCTGAAAAACTAGAACTAAAGAGCTGAATTAAAAACCATTGGGTGGCTCTTGAAGTGCACTTGGAAGATGTGGAATCCCGTCTTTGAAACTTAATTTCTTTATTTCAAACATTAGGCTCAAAATTAATTTACGAATTGTATACAATTCGATTTTTAAACCAACATTTTCGGGTGTAGGAGTTGAATAAAATTCTGCAAAATTTTGTAATGTTTAGACCTCGCAAAAGAGTTTCTGACCTTCACACTCTTTTTTGTTCTACGAGTTTTCAAACATGGCCCTTTGCAAAAAAAATGCCGGATTTCGGGCTTAAATATTGCATATGCATCCTCATGAAACAATCTGAAATGTGGTTTCGAAAAAGCTTCGTATGTGACCAACTAACAGTAGAAATTGCAACTTTTATTTTGTAATGGTTTGGTCAATACCAGCGGATTTTCTTCGCTAGACGATGCAAATGCGAATGTTTTATCTTTACGAAAGTCACCATGTTTTAGGGAAGAAGTTGAATATAAGACTGCAGTTTCTCTTGCGATGTGTAGAACTATCAACAGGATGATTATGGAGAAAACTGTGTGGCGTTGAATCACAACGCTTTTTTGCTACAGGAAAAATGGCGTATTTGGGTCTAAAATATCTCAAATGGGCCATCATAAAAATCTGAAAGTTGGTCTTCTCCAGGAAGCTGTGTATGTTCTCAAATCACAGTAGAAATGGCAATTCTTATTTTTTGAGTTGTTTGGTCAATAAAAAGTTGTCCATGGGAGTCAAAGTGTGCCTTTCAAGCAGTGTAGTAATATGAAGCTGCATATACACATATAATCCCCTTGCACTGACCAAAATAATTAGAAATAAAAGTTGTAATTTTGGTTGTGAGCTGACTACTAACAAGGCTACCTTTAAATTTCAGTTCTTTTAAATTGACACTCTTTTGATAGGTCTAAACATTGCAAATGACAGCCTTAGATTGGCTGTTTCACAGAAGAAAAAAAATGTGGTCTCTTTGAAGATACCACATTTCCATTTGCATAGTATGACGACGGAGAAACTTAAGTTGCACTGACCACCCACTTCCTGGTAGGTGGGAAAAGGTTGGGGTCTCCACTTTTCTGACCGTTTTCATCTAGAATTTATGTAACTCAAGTATCGGTATTCCTTTGCAAATAATTCTGCCGGTAGATTAGAATATAGAAAGATGAAAAGCTGAAACGTTCTTTACATTTTTTAAAAGAAAAAGTGCCTTATGTGGGGTCAAGAACTTATAATTTATTCTTAATACTAGCTGTTACCTGCACGGTCACTTTGCTCGGAAGCCGTCTTCGAATATCTGGTTGTACGGTCTAGTGGATAAAGCGCTGGAGAGTTGTTCTAAGGGTATCGGGTTCGATCCGACCACAGGTCACTGATCTCTTTTTTAAATTACTTTTGTCATTTCTACTTTCGCAATATGCACTTTTCTGCTACCTTATCGAACATCAGTGAAATAAATTAGTTAAAGCCAGATTATACATAAATTTCAAATATCGACCTTAGACAGTGTGGCCTGAGCGTTGATATGTCAGTTAGTGAGGATTTATATTTTATATATAGAGAGTATTATTATTAGTAGTAGTATTGCCTTTTCAGGATATTATAGTATAAATTCAAATTCTCTTATTCTCAAAAGATTAGGAGTACTGACGGATTTGTTTTAATCTGGAATTTTTAGAATATTGACCGAGTCACCGTAGGTCAGTGTTAGAGCGTTGGCGTAGCATTCATGAGGCCGTGGGTTCAATCTCAGCGGTCTACCATCCTAATTGAGGTTTTTCCACGTTTTCCTCAGTCACACCAGGCAAATGCTGGGATGGCACCTACAGCATAAACCCTGGCCAACACATTCGCAAATCTTTTCCCATCCTCTATCCCGGCCCAATCGTTATAAATAAAATTCAAATTTAGAACATAGAGGGAAAATTGTGAATTTTCCTTTGTAGTTTGTACAGAACAAGGCATCATAAATTCTTGACTGATTCTAACAAAGATTGTATTTGTTTAAACGTTTAATCAACAATCATTACGTAAAACATTTGTATTGCTATCCAACTTCAATATTTAACACCTTCTTGTTTAGCTGTATATCTATCTGCTATCTGTATATCTATATGTATCTTGTATGACTTAGACTATATTGGCACCATGTTATTCGTAGAACATTAATAAATGTTGCATTACATTATTATTACAACAAATGCAGTGATATTTCACGTTACTAATAAACTGCTAAATAAGAACTTTAAATTTATATTTCATTTATACTGGGAAACATCGAGTTTCAGGTGATAATAGCAGTACAATAACGATATTTTGATGATCCTCTGAATCTATACAAAGTGATAGTAATCCTGGTGCAAAATTAGGAGTCTTATTGTAGTTGTATTAGCTATGAAGATTTTTCCCCGACAAATTCTGTGTAATGAAGAACAAACCTCCACAACTGCGGGCTTAATGTAATTCTGTAATGAATATAGTGTCTGTGTTACTTACTCCATTCCATTTCAGACTTCTAGAAGTATCTTATTGACGAACGGTTTTCGGACATTTAAGCTCGAAATCCGGCAAAGGACCATGTTTGAACCCCCGTAGAGGAGAAGGAGTGTGATATAGGACCATGATTTTTTGCGTTCATACACTCGATTAATAGGTCTAAATATGACAAAATTTTGTAGAATTTTATTCAATTCCTCACCCCAAGAAATTTGTTAAACATCAAATTTTACACAATTCGTTACTTATTTTTCACCCTAATTATTGGAATAAAGAAATTAATTTTCAGAAAAGGTGATTCCATATGTTCAATGTACACTTCAAGAAATACCCAACGGTGTTTGATTAAGCTTTTTCTAGCTCGTCTGGTTTTTGAGATATTCAGGTTTCCGTACTTGTCTACGGGAGTAAAAAACGCTACCCGTCATTTTGGAAATATAGTCGCCCCATGAGAAATAAGGGCATAACATTTCTTTCGAAAGTGGTTCTGATATCTTAAGGTATGTAGGAACCCATATACGATTTTTTTTTCTAAAATGCTGATAGAACAACTTTTTCTAAAATTGGATGATTTGTCATGGAATAATCCAATTACGTATGTTTCAGTTTCTGGCATAACGTATGGAGAGAAATGGTATTAACATTTCATTCTAATAATAACTTTCATAAAGAAATTTTCATCAATAAGAAAAGCTGTTTTAACAATGTGAATTACGCTTTTACACGTATGAAATATACAATGCAGATTTAAATCTAGAAAAAGCATCCAGACACAGGATTGTTCTGTTCGAAAACAACTGCTTAGATGGAAATGAATATCATTCCTTACCAAACAGTTAGATTGTTTTACTATTACTAAAATAATTTTAAAAAATAATCTACCTTATCTAAAATCACTAATGTATAAAATGGTCCACTTAGCGTGACTCAATCTGCTGGTGTGTTAAAAAGCCAAATCTTGGCAACATTTTTCTGGTTGTAAAAGTAGCTCATCGTTCAGTAGGTGTTCAGCACTCGTGTGGAGTGAAGCGCGAAGTGCATGCTCCTGCAAAGGCAAAGGCCCAGTTCGAGGTGTGTCTAGCAACTTTGGTGTTCCATACCTTTCTTGTGTGTTCTTTGTTTTATTTGTTACGTACGTTTATTTATTTATTTATTGACATAGTTTCTAAATCGTTGAAGAAAACATAGTGATTTAAATTTTTCGAGTGGCTTATTAGCACTAAGCAGTATGGCAACTACTAGTCAAGAAGGGCAACGCAAAAAGCTTTTTCGTCAAAATACGCTACGCTTTGATTTTTCTACTTATCCTAAAAAACTTGACATTTTGGATTTGCAACATTGGCTTGTTAAGCTATTTAACTTATCTACCGATAACGTTGTGAGCCTTGAGGTGGATTCCTATACCAAATCGGTATTCCTTCGAGTGATTTCGTTGGTCTTAGCTGAGAAGTTAGTGCATAGTTGTAATTGGCAAGTGGAGTTTCATGCTGACGATCAAACGTATCCCATTTCGGTGTCATTAGTTAATGAACAAACTACAGTCATTACTTTACATCCTTTACCTTTGGACGTCAGTGATCAACAAGTGGCATTTTATATGCAGTCCTATGGGACAGTGGTCAAAGTTATACAGGATGTCTATAGACACCCATGTCCTGCAAGTGTACTCGGGCAAGCGCAAAGTGATATTTTCCGAGTTAAATAAACAGGTTCCGCCGATCTTACACATTTTTGGTTTTAGAGTGTTAGCTTTCATGTTGGCAATGCCAATAAATGTTTTCGATGTGGCCAAGAGGGGCATTTTGTAGCCGAATGTAAAGCTAAAACCGAACGTAAACATGAGCAAGCAACAGCCCATTCCGTACGAAAGCCGATTAACCAGTTCAATAACAGTGAGTTCCATTTAGATATGACTAGTTTTCCAGTGTTAGGCAGTTAACGAGAAACAAATTCCATGCCCGAAGATTTCGACGTCATTCCTTCCAGTCAACCGCTTGACAACGAAAAACCACCTCCTGCAAGTTCCAACAGTATTTCCACGCAACAGTTCGCCGACGGGAAGAATGCCGAGCAGGTACATGCGAACGGTGCCGGTGCGGTTTTTGATGATAAGCAGGACGAGGTAAGTGTTCTCGAACGTTCTTCTGAACAACTGGCCCCCCAAATGTCTGAAACTCAACATGCCCCATTTCCTTTGGGTGTTACTGTGAACGAAAATCCGGCTGTGGACATAGAACTCCCCACTGACGAGTTTCAAACTAACTTCGTTTCTCTTGAACAGCTCATGAATGTAGAAGAAAAAGACGATCACTTTTCTTGTTCTTTACCATCTAGTAGTCAAGTTTTTTCTCGTGAAAACATGGAAAAAAGCGAAATACTCGCGAAACTTTCCTTTCCGAATTAGTGACAATTAAAAAAAAGAAGCAACAAGATGAAGGTCAAATACCGATCTCCATGGCGAGTCAACGTCACTACAGGTTACGAGGCCGTTCTGTGGCTCCTCTCGAAGGAAAAAGGGGCGAGGAACCGGAGTGAACTTAGGTTATCAGTGAACGTTAATAGCTGCAGGCGTTTTGTGTATACACCACAGACGGAATGTCTCCAGCAGCTAAACTGTCTATTCAAGTTGTTTTTCGTGTGCTACTGTTTTTCTTTTTTTCTTCTCTATGTTTGTGCAACAGAGATACCAGTATTTTGCGTGTTTGTAATATAACACAAACCTATACATATGCTACAGCCAACGTCTGTACAAGTTTTTCTACTACTAAATGCAAAGCTATACAAAAGTTTATCCAGGATTTTGTCATCGGTATCTTACATCTTCAAGATATTCGAAATGTAGATCTTGAGATTTCTAATTATGATTATTATAAAAATACAATCAAAGATACAGGTCAGGGGGTAGGGGTCTTAGCAAGGAAGGACCTGGCTGTTACCGACTTACGGTACCATCCCGGTGGTCGGATCCTCTCTTTTTGTTGTAATGATGTTTTATCTAATGTTTATGCTTTCTCTGGATCCCAGCATAGGCTTACAAGGGAACGTTTTTTTTTTCAGAAGACCTGGCTACCTTTTTAGGTTATAAAAACATGCCTATTGTTTGTATGGGAGATATGAATTCCTCCGCTTTTCATCATGATAGTTTTCCCGGTAATAATTGCAGTGATAGCCTAAATCAACTTATTAAAGCCTTTGAGTTAATTGATGTATGGCCTTTTTTAAAAAAAGATCACAAAGGTTATACCTTTTATATGTCCAACAGTAAAAGCCGAATTGACGCCATTTATGTATCCAAACAGTTGGCGGATGGACTGAAAGATATTCAATTAATACAGACTTGTTTTTCTGATCATTTAACAGTAATATGTAAACTTGAAAATGCCTTCTATCAAACACTACCGCCCAACTTTTGTGTGGCGATTTTCAAATTTGTGTTTAGAAAATGATGATTTTCATGCTTTAATCAAACTAACTTGGAAACAATTATTATTATGAAAAGGTAAAATGTTCTCCTTAACGGATTGGTGGATTTATTGTAAAAATAATTTAGTGTATGTTATTAAGGAATTTACGCGGCAACAACGACAAATAACCAGAGAACGGTTTTATTATTGTTATCGCACTTTGCAAGGCTATGTAATGCAGCTACAAAACGGTGAACCCGTTTTGCATAAAATAAAATTTATACAAGCACAGTTCCTTTCCTTACACAGAAAGGAAAATATTGGTTTCATAGAGAGAAGTAGACTCAGTAAGGAAGGTGCCAATCAAATACCCATTATTTTGCACGTTAAAAAAGCAAAACAAAGGGCAAAATCTAGTTTTTAAAATTCCTATTTGCATACTGATGGGATAATTTATGAAAAAGAACATGTGTACAACAAGGTCTTTACCAGTTATCAGCAATTTTTTGAATAGGACACCACATATAACCCCCATAATGATTTTATCTCTATCGTTTCCTCCCAATTAACACCGGACGACCAAACTCATCTTAAACAACCTTTTACTCTTCCCAAAATTCGTCAGGTTTTTAAGACACTTAACTCACATCCGGTCGATGGTCTCGATGGGTTAAATAAACAGTTTTATCTAGCATTTAGTGACTTACTACTGCCGGCGTTATGTGAAGTATTCAATGAGTTGTGGACAGCACACATTTTACCTCATGAATTCACTAATATTTTGGCAATTTTGATTCCAAAAACACCAGGACAGGCGTCTTTTGACTCCTTACGCATGATTAGTTTAACTAATTTAGATATTAAGTTGGTTTTAAATGTATAACGCTTAGATTAATGGAATATTCTGAAAAACTAATTCATAAGGTACAGGGGGGTCTTCGTGGCTCCACACCCCTCCATATATTGTTAAAGGAATTCCGAGACATCATTCACTTTCAAACTCTAAATACCAATGCAGATTTTGTTGTTTTAAGTACTGATCTACGTTCTGCATTCAACTCAGTTTCGCTTCAATATTTATTTCACTTGTTAAAAGCCTTAGAAATACCAGATTCTTTGGTAAATATCATAGCCCTTGTGCCAATAGGCAAATTAAATTACGATTGAATGGCCGCATCTCCCCTGGGTTTAAAATGAAGAAAGGCATTTCCCAAGGTGGCACCGAAAGTTCCTTCCTCTTTATGGTTACGTTAGCGCCCTTTATTCTGAAAGCCTATTCTATGCTCCAAGGTATTTCATGTAATTCTGGTACTTTTAAAATGATGTCATATATTGATAACATTTCTTTTGTAATTAGATCGACAGTAGAAATGTTTAACATTAAAAATTTGTTTTTTCTGTATGAACAAGTAGCAGGTATCGAGCTTAATCTTACTAAATCCATAATTTTGTACTTTAAGGAGGACCAGATCAATGATTATCGCCAGTTTTTTTTCATGACTACACAACATAAAATATTGGGTTTCTTTTGGTCAAATAATATTAAAACAACGATATAGCTCAATGAGTCACATGTAATTGGCAAAATCTGTTCCGTTCTCCTTAATCATAAGTTCAGTTTCAATACTATTATTGACAAAGTGAATTTTGTTAATTCCTTTGTTTTCAGTAAATGTTATTACTGGATACAAATATTACATTTTTCTAACCTGTTTTGGGCTAAAGTAAACAAAATGATCGGTTATTTTTTGTGGCAAGGCTTTCCTTTACGCATTAAGCGACAACAATTAACCCTTCCTTATGCAGAAGGTGGTTTAAAATTAAAAAACCCACAAATACAAGGGCATGCTCTCAGATTACATTGAACTTTACAAATAATTAATTTGTGCTTTCTCTGAAAATTTTTCATTTGGTCTTTTTCAAAATGTATTATCTTTAATAGAGTTAACGGCGCCGGTGAACATGAATAAATGGAGGCACCTCCTTCCGTACCTAAATGAAATTTTTTTAGATATCACATATGCTTTGATTGACAAACAAGAAATAGAAAATCTGTCCACCAAACATTTGTATCACGAACTTGTAACGAAACAAAATTTGTTTGTAAGAATTACTAAAAAATTTCGGCTACATCAGTGGCCTCCGATTTGGTCCACTCTAGCGCAATTAAGAAACGAACCTTCTCTCCATCAAACCTGGTTTTTTATTGCGAATGACAATTATCCCACCGGTGACTTATTATATAAATATGGTATTATTCAGGATAGTAAATGTCAAATATGTGGCGCCGAAGAGTCTATCCAACATAAACTTACCACATGTAATCAAGTTGGTGCAATATGGCAGGAATATTTAACTATTTTTGGTCGGATTATCCGACAGCCTCCTCATAGTTTAGACTTTCAGACTCTCATTTCGTTTCCCCGCTACAAATATTTTCCTCCAACAAAACGTAAATTTTTAATTTGGTTAACAGCTACAACTTTGTATATTATATTGGACCTAAAGTATACTGATTCTGTTGACTTGTACAAAAATACTTTATTGTTAAGATTTTTTGAACTCTCACACGAATGTCGAATCAAAATGTATGCCAACTATCATAGGGCAATATATTAATGGCAATCTGCTATTCAGTTGCTAGAGTGTTTATGTACTTTTGTATGTAAGAGGTAATGTATTTGCATTATTTTCGAGAAATAAATAAAAAAAAATCGTTTAAACCTTTGCTTTCTAAACCAATACTACACGGACGTGGGTTCGAGCCCTGGTCAGGTCAAGTATTTTTTCCTATTAGTTAATAAGACAATAACTTCTCTTCATCAGATGACAAAAGTATAGAATTTGGCAGCAAGATAGAGAAAAGCATTTCAGACCCATGGAAAGAACTTCTGTCTTCTTTACTGAAGAACAGTTTAGTATCTTAGTGCCTCATCGTTAGTGGGGATCATGAGCTTTGGGGATAGTGAATTTGCTGTATGGCACCTTGGTCCGACTTTGGATATAACATTTACTTAATTTGTGTTTAACGTTCACATATAACATACTGACGTTCTGTCAACACCCACCACTTCTCTGTTGTTATATTTTAAACATAATAAGTACTTATGTCCTGAAATGCTTCTATGGATACATATAGAACTGATTATTATTATTATATGTAATTATTCATGCTTTGAGGAATATATCATTATAAAAATAAATTTTCTAGAACAGGATTCGAACCCACGATTAGAAGTCAAAGTTCTAAAGTAAACATTGCTTCATAACCTCAAATTGAGTTTCATTTGCTCTTGTAGGATTTTTGATCACTGTATTTCTGTGCTTGATAGCCTGTGTTATGATTAGGGATTCCGCCAGGATTTTCAGTTTGGGGGGTGTAAAGTTAACATTGGGGGGTGTAAAGTCTAAAGTAAGTGGGTTTTGCATGGTTTTTATCGATTTTCGATCAGCTGTCGATTCTCGAGTAGTGTGCCATAGGGGGTTGTGTGGCGGAATCACTGGTTATCTATAGTGTGTAAATATTCATAAAATGAGGACAATATGAACAGGCAATTTTGTTCTAAATACGAAAAAGCAAAAGACGTTACAGCACAAAACACTTACGTGCGACAAAAATTCTATTGCCAAATTCAAAATCAGCACCCCCAAATTAGTAAAGAATAGAGAACTTTCTTCATCTTCCGGAATAATATTTTAAAGGTTGTCTTGTGTAATTACCGCCTTGAACTCGACAGCTGGTCATATTAACTTATATGTTCACTTGATTTCGTTAATTACATCCCTTAAGTAGCTTTTAGTGTTAAAATTCGCAGCGTAACTTATTTCTCTGAGTTCGTCCTGTTATTCAAGTCTTGGAATGCAATTTAAAATATATCTGTGAAATTGTTGTTTTTTTTTCATCTGTTTTGTTCAAAATGAAAGTTCGAAAAAGTGAATGGTTATATGAAAAGACTTGAACCGAGGACGCCTGATTTTAGTCTGAAGCTCTTATTTCCACGCATTATTCCATTACGTCACATAGGACACTTCCTATAAAGGCACAATTACTGTATATTTTGCCGGTATTGAATGATCGTTCCAGTTCGAAACTTAAACGAGAATGTTTGTCTTTATAAACGCAATTTAAAGTTACATTGTGTTATTTCTCTCTTTACTAGAGTGTGTATTTTTAATTTTGTCTAGTTTAGTGGGCGTAATGCTTATTATTATTATTTACTGAAGTTCTTTTCTATTTTTGGAGTTCATGATTTTCGCCGATGAAGTAAGTTTCAGACATTCAACTTTATGATTGGTTACAATAATCTCGTGATGTAAAAAGTTCTGTTACCTTATCCAGGATTGGAGAAAGATCTAAAACGTGTACATGGTTTCAAACTATGGGCGTGTCTCTCCCTTCATAGGTCCCTCCAATCAGTGCATTTGTATATTCCCGAAGGAGCGAAAGGGGGAACAGGTATTTCTTACTTGTCCTGAACTGATTAAACGCAACATTTCGTGTATGGTGTGTTGCCTACCTTCACTACTTTGCATTCCAGGAACTTCCTTCGCACATTTTACAAGATAACTAGTCCCACACTGAAAAGGTGTTTCTCTCCTTTGATAATTTTTACACTTTAGGGACTTTTCTCCTGTTGAGAAAAAAGTCAGTTATATTGCCACAGCAAAAAGGCTTCTCTATTTAAAAGATTCACCTCTTATTTAAGGCAGTCAGTTATTACAAAGAGTTCGAAAATCACATCGAAGAGACCCTTCTCATGTTAGGTGTACAGTAACCAAATAATAACCGAGATCTGATAGCCAGAAAAATGCTTTCATAAAAATGACCTAAAATTGACCAATCTTTTTTTTAGACCTCCAGGCTATATCGCATAAACCATCGCATGTGCAAAAAAATGTAGAGGGTAAATATGTTGCCCAGGAAAAGTTGCTCCCGGATAACGTAATTTTAAGGCACCAAAGCAAATACTTCAGGTAATACAAAAAGTGGGCTCTCACAGTGTGATTTTGATGTCTTCAAACCTCCATTTGATTTTATAAGCAAAATATGTTTAGTTATTTATTTAAAACATACATCATGGGCAAGAGAATGCATAAGATGAACGTCAGTTTACAAAGTACAATTATACATACATGACACCATAAAATCACAATTAAACAATATGATAGAGACAAATAAAACACATAGAAACAGTTAATATATTACAGATTAATAGCACAGTCATATTCATACAAATAGAACAAAGGATTAACAGAAAATCAATTAATCAGGTATATATAAAATACAAGATTACTGGGTAGTTTTGCCGTTCGTGATAATGGTATGTATCTCAATATTGGAGTAACCCTCTCCCAATATTAAAATATTTTTCACCATGTACTTGGATTTCTTATATGGGAGATCCTTAATATCCCCTGGAAGCAAATTATAAAGTTTCAAACGATATGTTTCATATGTATTTTGAGTCTTATGGAGCCTACTATATGGTAATAACAAATTGCCACTATTTCTAGTATAATAGGAATGTAATTGATTACCAGTTCTATATGCCGAAATATTTCTCCTTATTAAATTAATTACACAATATGCATATAAACTGGGGACAGTAAGTATATTCAGTTTCCTAAAAAAAAAAACTCTACAAGATGCTCCAATCGGCAAGTTCCATAATTTCTGACAACCTTCTTTTGCCACACAAATACCTCATGCGATCTATTAGAACAAGCCCAGAATAATATCCCATAACTAATGTGTGATTGATAAATGGCATGTAAATGTTGATAATCACTTACAGTATTCTTTCCAAATTAAACCAGGAAGCTTTATTGGTCGAAAAGTAATAGCCAAGAGAAAATATTTCCATCGATCACTGCACATTCACATTAAGTTTATAATTCAGAGTTGACCAAAGCAATCGCTTTCAGTCTAATAATTTTCATTACTAGAGTCGACTAAAGATCGATTGAGATAATCGAAGTCGGTGTACATGCCACAACTTGAAAATGCAAATGGCCGCTCCCAAAAACTTCAATTTCAAGTGTAAGAGTGGATCTGACCAGCCACCGGACCACAAAAAAAAACACCACAATAACTACAAACCTTCCTGGTAGTATTATGTACAGGCCATGATATCCATAGTTAAGTTAATCACTAACAATTCAGTAGAAAACACCAATGACTGTCATAGTGAACTCCGACATCAGGGTATGTTTACATTTGATATTTTCTACTATTTACAAACTATCACTGGACCGATTATCAAAAGGTTTCTGTGTTCACTTCACAAGCACTTTACACAAACTTTAAGTTAAAATTATAACAAAAATCAATATTTCCACACTAAAACTTAAGAAGTCGCGGAGCTGAGACTGCACGTCTGTGTCGATCCACCACTGTCAGTACTGAGTCGTTACGTTACAAAGAAGATGTTAGTAGCAAAATACACAAAATATTGCATGTTAAGTTATAGCATATATATATATATATATATATATATATATATATATATAGTATTTGGATGGGTGACCGTTTCAGCACTCCAGATGGTGTTGCCTATGCGGCGTCCACCCAGCGTCGTGAGGCCAATTGGGGAGCTACCTGAATAAAGAGGTAGCGATCACAGTTGAGAGCTTCGGCTCTCCTCTCCCAACACGTCTGGTCATCGTAGGAGCAGTAGACCA